>PVKN010044606.1:0-10063 GCA_004027915.1 Capromys pilorides
CTCGCTGTAGAATGGACATCTAACACACAAGTAGGTAAGCAGTCAATGTCAAAAGCGTTGGTGAAAAGTGAGTGATCGAATGGCTGTGGGTGGGGTTATGTTTGATAAAGGGAGCATGAAAACTTTTAGTGACACGGGAGAAGTGACTTAAGTAAAAGGAATAGCAGGACAACCTCAGAAAGGGCATGATTGGGGTGTTTGTGCCTAGCAAGAAAACAGTGTGGTAGCAATGGGGTAAATACCAAAATGTCATAGGAAATGAGTCTGCTAGCTTTGGGTTTTGGTGTTGAAAAATAAGTATCAATACTACTGGATGCCACAGGATGATTTGCTTTGTATCAATTCCATGGTGTTAGCCAGCAAAAGGTTAAACACCCTCTGGAAACTGAACACAAGTCTCTCCATCCTTTGCCTAGGGGTCACGCTGATCTTCTCAGGATCATTTCAGGGTTAGTGCGTGGGCTGCCAGAGTAGAAACGAAATTTCTTGTGACAGGAAAGAACAGTACAGGGCATTTAAATAGAGGCACATGCAATCTCATTTATATTTATATTAACACAGAACAACACAAATCTCTCTAGATTGGGGGAGGGAATGGTATGAGGTGTCCAAAGATAACAGGGACACTGCGAACGATAATCTTCATGGTTCACACTAGGGTGGCGATAGTGGAGGCTGTGAGCAGTGATTCGAGTTGAGATTTCTTTTAAAGATGAGAGGCTTGTGGATTAGGTGTGGGGATAATGTAAAAGGAGATTCCATAGTTCTTTAGGTACCGCATGTGGGTGGATTCAGGTACTGTTTACTCATACACAAGAGGCTGTGTGGGATGAAGCCTTGGCGGAAGCCCACATCTGCAGAGGACGCCACAGTTCAATCTGAGATGTCAGGGCAAGAGCATGGAGGACTGACGTAGAAACGCTGCCAGTCAGGCAGCCACAGAGCCACAAGAATATAAGCGACCTAGGCCTTTGCCTGGAGACAAACTAAAGCAAGAAGAATTGCAGAAACAATTCACTGAGCATGGAGAAACAAAAAAGCAAAAATTCATTTACTTACATTGTAATTGTTATGTTTTCAAAAAAGAAAGTATTTAAAAGTCAATGATAAACACAAATAGTTCAGACCATTTTAAACAACCGTTTCAAGTTATAACTTGCCATTGATAAACTCTCTGAAAATTAAAACTTCAGATTTATCTGCTTTTTCCTCGCACAGCTCTGACATAGCAAGTAGCTAAGTTAAATTTTAAGGTACAAACACAAAACACCTAACTTTTATAAATATCACATGACTTTAGGTGTTTGGCTTACTCGGACTTCCTGTTAGGTTGCAGTTTTCATTTCCTTTCTACATCTGTTCACTTGTATGTTTCTCTTCAAGCTTCAAGGAATCACCCACACAAACTGTGATAACATTTCCCTAGAGATAATTAATTTGATAGGGCACAACCACATCTTAAGCTCCACTTTGGTGAACATCATAGGCTCCTATATTGAGCTGCTGTAAAAGTTGAGATAAAAAAACAACACCTCATTGTAGCTCTTATTCATTCAAAGTCTTGAAGGATGACAATGGTATTTAGACATTTCATTAAGATATGTGAGCAAGCTAAAATGAAGCAAATAGAAATTTTATTTGAAGGGCCAGCCAAATAGCTCAGAAGATTGAAGCACCTGCAAGCAGGTGCAGGGCCAGGGATTTAATCCCCAGGCCTGCCATGACTGCCTGCCCCAAGGAGCACACTGCGACAGCAATTGAGACTGGACATGGTGGTGCGCGCCTGTAATCCCAGCTCTTGGGAGATTGTAGACAAGTGGATCACTATGATTCTGATCTAGTAGTGAGAACCTGCATACCCTGTAGACCCTTCCCTAAAATACAAAAAAAAAAAAAAAAAAAAAAAAAAAATTTTATTTAAATCAAATTTATAGGTAAATATAATGCTAAAATTTTACTATAAATTATACAAGTATTTTTACATTTGAAAATAGGTCATTTTCCTATATATATGGAAAATAGGTATTTTCCATATATATATATATATATATATATATATATATATATATATATATATATATTATCTCTGAGTTACAAAAGCAAAAGAATAGTTTTAATTTTAATTAAAACAAGGTAGTTTTAGCAATTCATTAAATTTATTCCCTTAACAGATATTTACTGGGTACAAAAACTTGTGTCCTGCACTGTGTAAAGTATCATAGCGAAAATGCACTATAAAGATAGATGTGTTTTTTATATCCTCTCCTAACATGCCCCTCGGCTGAGCTTTGGGGGAGCTGTGGACATATGGGGACATTTTGTTGCCTTATCTTCTCATGTTTCTGCCAGTTTCCTTTTGTGCTGAGGTTCACAGGCTGATGACAACAGAAGACTCTGTTGCTAGCATGGAGATTTCCTTAGTGACTTCTGCTTTCCAGTGATGCATCTGGGTGTGGCTATCAGCCTGTACCTCTATCCTCAGATCCAACCACTTCTTCTTACTTGGGAGAGCAGAATGTGGAATACTTGACCCAGGCCCCAGGTCTCCGGCAGTGAGCTCTGAAGACCTATGTCTCTACCAGCAGACGAATGGGTAAAGAAAATATGGTATTTGTACACAACTGGGTTCTCTGACACAACAGATATGTTTGAGTCATTTGTAGAAAAATAGATATAGTTGGAATCCTAATTTAAATGAAATAAGTCAGACACACATGATAAACATTATGTGTTCTCTTACATAAGACGCCAAAAATGTAAGTAAAGAACAAAATAAAAGATAGAGAATAGAAACTGGGGAAGTAGATCTTTTGCAAATGGGAGGGGTACTGAGAGATGCAAGGAGGGAGAAGAGGGAAGAGGGACAGAGAAAAGAATGAAGATGTGTTTTGTACACGCAGCAACTCCCAATGAGAAATGCAATCATTATGAACTGTAGACATACAGTACCAGAAAAGAAAAATGGAAAAAACAGATACAATTCCTGCCCTGGTGAGGCTTACAAAGCTGAGCTGTAATGATTAGGGCAAAAATAAAAACTAGGAGTTTGGCCAACAGGAAGAGTTCCCAAAGGAAATAATGTTTGATCTAGGAAATCATCAGATCCACATTTATTTGTGTATTTATTTTCAGTAGAAACAAACCTGTTTTAAATAGAGCCAAGCGAAGGTAAAACTGATATGACAGAAATACAAAAGGACAGCACTGAAGCCCACCAGGGTATGCAAGGTGAGAAGGCGAGCCCTAGGGAAACAGCGGGACGGGGCAGAGCACGCCTGGCTAGTGGGTTACTCATGGTACTGCCTGGTGTTCTGTAAACGTCACTCTGAGTATGGCGCGGATAACAGGACACAAGAGGAACAGGATAGACAGAGGCAGATGACAGGCAAATGGAAATTAGAAAGCTGACCTGAGGATAAACAGAAGTGGCTATCTGTCCACAGTGATAGACAGACCAGGTAGGGACATGATGAGGGAGATGGAGCCAAAAGGGATGATTCCTTTGGACTGTGAAACTAAACAGAAGGCACTTAATAATGAAAGAAGAACAGGTGAAGGGAAACTGTAAAAAGTAATGCACTTCTGAAATATCTGAAATGTCAAAAATGTGGTAAACTACTTGGAAGATAACAATATGCAATATAATAACCATCACTGATTACTTATCATCTGGTTCTGCAATTTTGTATTGTTTTTAAAGTTTTTAAATTTTTTTATTCTCATTCAAATAAAAAATTAAAAACGCATTATGTTAATCAGGCTGAATTTAGTGGCATAGAACAAGGTGAAATGGTATTTCAGGAAGACTGCCATCATCAACAGTGTCAAAGGCTGACAAATACACACTGGATTTAGTGACAGAACTCATTGTTGACTTCAGTAAGGTGTGTTTAATAGGTCTTGCAGCCAGAAGGAATGGCTTGAAATGGAAGGGGATGGAGGCAGGAAATTGAACAACAGTAGCCTCTCCACGGATCCGTCCAGCTGTGAATGTGCAAAGAGCGACTGTGTCAGCAAAAAGATGAAACAAAATGAGGGTGTTAAAAGCAAACACAGAAAACGCAAACATAAGTCACAAATGAGCATGCAAATTAGGGCCTACTTTTTTTTTTTCTTAGTTTAATTGAAAATTAGAAAAGATAAAATACATCTGTATTTAGCACTTTTAGATAACTTGCTAATTATGGTCATGGTCAAATTAAACCTGCTCCAAGTTCTTCAAGATGAGTCTTCTCTGGAGTACTCTAACACTTGATTCCTAGTTTTATTGTGACACATGCCATATGTACTCTAATTACCATTTGTAATCTCTTCCAATTGTAAACTACTTTAGGAGAATTGTTTAATCAACACTTAGCCAAAGACGAGAGGCATAGTAGGTGGTCAAAAATGCATGAAGAATGTTGATTATCTCACAAAAGCAAACACTGAAAACATACCTCTTCTTTCTAAATAAACAACAGAAATTTATTTCTCACAGCTCTGGAGACCAGGAAGTCCCAGAACCCACATCTTAAGTACATATTCTCCTTAAGAAATACGAAAAAACACTAAAGGCACATTTTCCAGAAGACAAATCTGATTGAGTTTGTTTATTTATTTATATATTTTTTTGTGGAAGCTAGGATTGAACTCGGGGCCTTGCGCTTGCCAGGCAAGTGCTCGTTCTCCTGAGCTATCTCCCCAGCCCCTGACTGAATCTTAAGGCTTGAACAACACCCAGAATTTTATGACTAGTATCATCTTTGGTCACACTTCTCCACAAGGCAAAACAAGAAACCACACATTTTATCAGCATTCTGTGGTCTATAAAACAGCACCCACAGCATACTTCATGAAAAAAAAAAAAAAAAAAATGGCTTCCAGGAGGACACTTTAGCTTATTAAACTGGTCAATTCCATTTGACAATCAGTTCCAGTTGCATTAAGGCTGACCATTCAGGGAGCTTTCAGGACAGAGGGCGCTGCTTCTTTGTCTCAGCCACTCCTGGGTCACTCCCCACAACTTCAGCAACAGCACAGGGTGTTTCTGGGCCGCTTGGACTCAAGAGGCTAGTGTAAGCTCCAAGAGCTCAGGGTTGACATTTGTGCTACAGACATTGAAACCCCGTGGGGATGGTTAGGAAAGCTGCCTTGTGAGAGTGGAAAGGCAGGAGCCCAAACAACAGCTGCTCTGCAGCTGGGTCACAAAGAGAGCAAGAAATCCTCGACACCATAAAAGGTAGCGGATGACGGGAAGGCAATCTCCTGCCTCCATTTGTCACTGGCAGCCTGCCACCTGCTTTCGACTCCAAATGCTCTTGCAAGATGATGAAGCCAGATGTAAATAATTCCCTAATTTCAGTTCATTTTCTTATTTTCTTTTCTTTTTTAAAATATTTTTTTTGCAGAAAGCTTCAGCAGTAAAGGACATAGAAAGTTATTTACTTAGACATAAAATTCTTTGATGATTTAGGCAGGGGTCTGAAGACAGTGCTGGATTCAATAACAGAAACCCTAGTTCTAGTCTGGTTCTGACACCCAGAAGGTAAACAGCCAAAGAAAGCCACTAATTTGAACAAGTTTCATTTTTTTCAGTTGTAAATCAAAGAATTTGGGTAAACTGGACTCTTGCTTACAACCGAGTGGGATTCAACATGAAAGAAGTGGCTAGAACTTCAGGGTAAAGAAAATCACTTCTTCCTTTGTGCTGCATTTCCCTTGTCCTGCTTTCCAGTCCCCAGTATGGAGGACAGTTGGCTCCTTTTTCCAGTTCTACTCTGCTGAAACTGAGACTGGGGAAAACACCCAAGACTTTAAGCCGAGGAGGCTCCCTTTTATGTGCTACGAAATGAAATGAAAGAGAGCTGGAACACATGATCTGTTTATGTCTTCTTTTTTCTGAAAGCAATTTTAAGGTAAATACGCTCAACAAAAGTAAAAGATCCATAATGGTTATTAAACGAAACCATTTATGGACTGAAGTGTACAGCATGGTTCTAAGTAATCTCCACTTGCCTGAGCCACTCTCCGGACCAACCAACCGTTTCAATGCAATTAAAGCAGCACCCCCTGGTTGGAAGAAAACTTTTGAACTTAGCCTACTCCACATGAATCTTTGGCAAAGCATTTACTTGAATGAGATGAGTCCAGTGATGGCTGCTATGATGGTGCCATGTGTCGCCAAACAAAGCCATTAGGCTCCGTTTGAATCACCCAGGAGGAATCATCATGGATGGTCCACTTCCTAAGCCACTCCTAAAGAAAAAGGCACTAATAAAGGGATCCTTTCTTAGCACAAGACTGATGGGTCTGGTCCCATGCAAAAGTCTTCCAGGTCCTCATGGTATCCCGTCAGCATGGCCTGGGGATCCAAAACCAAAGACGAGTCCCTCCTAAACTGACTTCCTTTCTCTTCCCCCTGGTTAACCTCAAACTTCCTCTGTGTCTGCCAAGCCTTCCCCAATTAGCACCTGTTCGGACACCATACAAGTTCCACCCCAACCCAGCCTGATAAATTCTTTGTCTCCCTGCCTCTTCTGCAAGGGTCCTCACTTCTCTTAGGCAGCCCTCCCACACTGAGAAAAAAAGGGTTTCTTTAGTTTCTTCCACTTCTCTTTCATACCAGAGGAAGGAACCCTACAAAGATCATGGACATTTGCCAAGCCTATGTAGGTTCCCCTTCCTTTATTGTGTTTACCATTTTCCAAGGAGTCTATTGTCCTAGTACACTGCAACTCTACTTTCTCTCTTTGTAGGGCATATAAGAAGAACAAGGATTAAAGACGGCTGTGCACCAGATTCTATTTTACACAGTTTGTTGTGTTGTCTCATATCCCTGAGATACTCCTGAGATGCCACCTTACAGTAGAAGACACCAAGGCATGTAAGTGATAAAGTATTTTATCAAAGTGTAAAAGCTGGCTTCAGTAGACCTGGAATTCAGTGAGAGACCATTTGGCTTTCTAATATGTATTGTTATATCATAGGAATATTGTAGTAGTTCACTACCAGAATCATCATGCTACACAACAACCATATGGAATCATGACAAACTCAAGATCCTAGCTATCCATCCTTTTTTATTGTGTATTTAGTGAGCACCTACAAGGTGCCTGGATTTGTAGATAAAAATGAGAGGATTCCTGTTTTCTTACTTGATACCACTCATGGTGGTTCTATGGACAGACCCTTGTAAGAATGTCTAAAACCAGGCTCTCACTGCACACATGCTTAGTAAATACAAGGGATCCCAGAGCACAGTGTCTACTCTTCCTGAGCGAGTTGGGGAGGTCTCAAATAGGAGATGGCATACTTAAGCTGATTCACAGATGGAAGACAGTTTGGCCGGGCATCAAAGTAACTGGACCATCTAGTCAGTTCCAGAATGATGAGCTCAAAATTTCTCTTTATAAGATCCAAATTAAGAAAATGACATAGAAATTCTGTGTGATGGAGAAAATTTTTATTTTCGGCACAGTGTGACAGAATCTGCCATTTACAAAAATTAATTTCATACCAACCAACTTCAAATACATTCACTTGGGAAAATGAGGTTAGGTAAGAACTAAACCAATTTCTGTTAAACTACTGATTTCTGAGTCATCCTCTGCAAGTAATGATTTTCCAGGACACATAAAGAGAGATCTGTTGAAAACAGCTTTGGTCGGTGAGCAATGTTCATCCACTTTGACTTCTGGAGTGCGAGGCGACTAGACGTGGTGCATACAAGATGATAGGAACCGCTAACCTAGGTGGAAAGCAAAACTGCACACCAACGGCCAGGGGCTGGCCCCCGGCCAGCAGCACGCGTCCGTACGTATAAACACAGATGACAAGCATATCGCCGGGCTGGATCGCTCCCAAGGCCTGGCAGGATAGTGTGCTGGCTGAGGCACTTATGTGCATTTTGCTATTATTACAAAATAAAGTTCTCCTTGCGTCTTTCTGACAGTGAGAGAAAATGTGTAATTTCACAAGAAAATGTGGGTCCCTAATAGGAAAAAAATTGAATACAGAGGTAGGAGGGTGATAGAGAATAGAAAGTCGAAAGGCTTTTCCTCTAGATAGACAATTTAATGGTTGTGTGGCTCCGGAATAAATTATCACTGTCAACATCTAAGACTTCCTTGACCTTGATAGGAAAAATGTGGGATGAAGACAACAAAGGACTTATGAAGCATCATGATGCTGAGTTTGTCACCTGTGGTGGCAGGTTTATCTTTTGAGATATAAGAGAAAATGAACTGATGTCCCCAGTCATTAGAGCACTTTCACCCAAGCAATGCAGAACTGCGTGGAATGCAGTTTGCTAACTTAATGTCATCTTCTGCAGAACTGTTACAGCAAAAGTATGTTGATTTGCTTAGCTTCTGAGAACAGAATGTCTATATATACTGCGTTATATGGCGTGAAGGAAGGCACAAACGCGGCACGTGAATATTTGGGGGAAGCCTAAGCTCGGAAATTATTTTAACAATGGCATTATTATTTTGACTAATGAATATTTGAAGTTTGAATACAGAAAGAGAAACACTGGCATAAAGAAATAGCCACTGATTTGGGAGGTAAACTTAAGCTGAGTATCTTTTAGAGGATAACTCTAAGACTAGCTGGGCTTCACAGGAAACACAATGCCTCAAGAAGCACAGTTTCTTACAGAGGTAATAATTGTGCTACTCTGGGGGAAGTCTGGAACTGAAAAAGTACACACAGAGCTCGTAAGTATTCAGAGAACGCTAGCTGTTGTGGTATTTTGGGAATAAGGATAGCAGTTGCTAAAGGACAATATGTTAAAGGGATTCAATGAGGTGAAATATACTTTCTGAGCATTACAAAAAAGGAAGAAATAAACAAACTACCAGCAACAACATCAGAAAGCAGTCCTATCTTAATTAGACTGTTTATACGTAAAGCCACTTAACCAAAAGCAAAACATGGGCACACATGATTATTTATGACATAATTAAAGTATCATTTTTGGAAAACACCCACATGAAGAACTTTGAGATGTGAAATAACTTGCTATGAACTAAACTGTCTCCGTTCTGGAATGTCTCACAAGACTATAGGCAAAATGTGTCTTTTGCATCCAGGAAATTGGAAGAAAACAGAAAGCAGGAAAAATACTAAGACTGAAGGTCGAAGTTAGAGTTAAAAGAACTTAGGATCCCTTTTGATCCAATTGGAAAACCCATGTAAATATGGGTGACAGTTTAAGAATCCACACCCCCTCCTGAGAAATGTGAATTTTCTAAAGGATTCATTTTCTCTTTGAAATGCTGACATGATTTGGCAAGCTCAGGCTGAAGTAGTTAGCAGTGTTCAAGCTGCTACCAATTGTAGAATTATAAGAAAATAGAGTTATAGTTGACACTGAATATTACCCCATACAAATACCTTTTGTTTCGGAGAAGATAAACTTTAAGCAAAATATAATTTTATTAAAATCGGTCAAATTTCACATATTTTTTCTTGAAGCAAATTATTGCAGATGAGCATGTTAACGCTTCTTTATTTTGTTTCTATGCTGGGCATGATGAAGTTGCCTGTAATGGCAGCATTCTGGAAAGCCGAGACAGGAATATTGCAAGAGAAATTTAGTGGCTTGTTTTAAAATGAAAAATAAAATGGGGCAGTAATGTAGCTCAGAGCAAAAAGCTTGAGTTCAGAGAAAGAGAGAGAGAGAGAGAGAGAGAGAGAGAGAGAGAGTTGGAAGGAGCATTTTTGAAGTACTGATTGCACAACAGAAAGAATGATAAAGTTTAAAACCTACCCAAAGAAGATACTACATGGGGTTTGCAAAGAAGGAGGGAGGGTAAGAGGGAAGCAGGGAGGGAAAGAGGGAGGAATAGGAGGAAAGATGGCAGGGAGGAAGGGAGGGAGGGAGAGACAGAGAGAAGGGGGGTGGAATGAGGGTCCTACAAGATGTTTGTACACTTCAGGTAAAGAAAGGAGAAATGGGCTGGTGAGATAGCTCAGCAAGGACCTAAGTTCAATCCCAGGTACTGCATGCTGTGCTAGTGCCAAGCTGAGCCAGCCACTGAGACTGGATGTGGTAGTATACGCCTGTAATCCCAGCACT
>PVKN010044607.1:0-10074 GCA_004027915.1 Capromys pilorides
CCCCCCCCAGGTTCCCCCAAAGCAAGCCTGTCTCCCTCCTGCAGCGTCATCCGCAGGGAGCACGGGGACCCCCTCATCGAGGAGCTGAATCCCGGTGATGCGCTGGAGCCTGAGGGCCGGGGCACAGGTGAGGGCCCCTGGGAGGCGTGGCCTGCGCTCCCCGTCTTGCTGCTCCCTGCACCCCAGGGCAAGGGCAGGAGGCCCAGCACAGCCCAGTCCCCCAGCCACAGGCTCTTCCCGTCCCTGCTGCTCTGAGAGTCAAGACCCAAGGGGAAGGTGACAGCAGAAAGGAAGGAGCCCTGGGCACTGCCAGGTAGGAGGCAGAGGAGAGGACTGGCCTCCTTCCCCCCCACACACACAGGGCTGCCAGCGCTTGGGGCAGGAGCATGGGTCTGCAGGAAGTCGTTTCCCTGACACACGGGGGTGGGAAGGTGCAGAGCGAGTCCCTTCTGCTCCCATGCAGGGCTCTGCATCTGCCTCCTCCCTCTTTGGTGCTCAGCTTGGTGTCAGACAAAGCACTGCCCGGGAGGCCCAAGACCAGGGTCTGCCATTGCCTCGTCTTGGGGTCTTGACAAAACTGCCTCAGCCTCAGAGTCTTGTTTCCCACAGCCCTAAAAGGAGAGATCATCATAGCCACCCTCCGCACTTCTAGGAGGTAACAAGCCCCGAAAAGAAACAAATACGTAAACAGCTGTTAAATTGACAGAAAAAAGAGCCCACTCCTGCACAAGCAGCGAGGTATATTATTCAAATAACAGAAAGGGCAGTGGGGGAATTACTTGTACCCGCACCCTCCACGTGAGGAAGAGGAGTTGTGTGCTGTGAGTTCACTTCCTAGAGCCAGCTGGTAGAAGTGTGGCAGACCCGAAGCCCCCTCCCCTGCCCCTGTGCTGAGCCTCGACGGTACCTTCCGTGCGCGGGTCTGTGGTGGCTGCACCTGAACGGGAGCGCCTTTTCTCTGTGGGCTGCTTGCCAATGGGCAGAGGTGAAATCCGCCTTGTTTGTAGGGGGTGTGGTGACTGACTTCGATGGAGACGGGATGCTGGACCTCATCTTGTCTCACGGAGAGTCCATGGCTCAGCCTCTGTCTGTCTTCCGGGGGAATCAGGTGTGTACCAACCTAGGACCCGTAGATGCCATGTGGGTGACCCGGGGCACAGGAGCCTAGGATGCTTGCTGGCCAGCCTGGTGGGATGGGGAAAGCCCAAGGCTGGAGAGTGCAAATCAAACCCCAGCAGCACAGCTCACCTCAGGAAGGCCCACCTGCCCGGAGCGGCCCTGGGTCCCTGCTTTCCGCTGCCACTTCCCTGCCAACACTGTTTGCCTGGGTCTCTTGGGCTCTCCCAGCGCCTCCCTTTCTCCTCAGCTCATCTGTCTTTGCCTGTTCCTCTTTCTTGCCTCCTCCTCTTTCTCTTTCCTCTGCCCTTTTCTCATCCTCACCCTCCTCTCCCTCTCTCCCTCTTGTCCTCCCTCCCCTCCCTGCTGCTCCTGCCTGTCCTGCTGACGTTCTACCTGCCTGTCTCCCTCCCTCCAGGGCTTCAGCAACAACTGGCTTCGAGTGGTGCCACGCACCCAGTTTGGCGCCTTTGCCAGGGGGGCCAAGGTCGTGCTGTATACCAAAAAGAGCGGGGCGCACCTGAGAATAATCGACGGGGGCTCGGGGTACCTTTGCGAGATGGAGCCCGTGGCACACTTTGGCCTGGGTGAGTTGGGGCCCAGTTGGGGCTCAGTGAGTGGGTCCCGAAAATGAGTCCTGCAGCATGCTGCGTGGCTTAGGGACTCATGCCCTCCCCCCCCGCTGCATCCTGGGGCACCGCTTCATGGTGACAGCACAGAGGACACCAGCTATTAGAGGCCAGCCCCATGGGAGATGAACCTACACTCCGGGTGAAGGGAGTGGCAAAGGCTGACTAGAATTTCCTGTGCCTCTCCTATGGGAGTCTCCATCTATGACCTGGGAGGAATTAGTTCACTTTGAGGCAAAGTATTTAATCCTCTGTTTGTCCAAGGCCGTGCCTTGCTCTTCATTTGCTGGTCTGCACCAAACTTGTCCATGGCAGCTATTGCCCTGGCCTCTTGGGAGCTGGCTTAGTGTTTTAGGCTTCTTGCCAAAGCCTGATGTCTTCCAGAAGACACAGGTTTGGGAACAAAGTTCCCATAGTTTATAATAACTTTATGTTTAACAGCCAACAACTAGAACACTAGAGATGTCCTTCGGTAGACTCATGATTTACAAGCTGAAATAATCCATGCTGTGGAACACTCTCAGCATCAGATGCGCGGACCCTTGGGTAGACTGCCAGGAACTAGGGTAAAGGAAGAAAAGCTTGTTTCCTAAGACCATATGATTGCACTCCCATGCCCTTCTCAAATGCCACAGCACAGACTGGTTGTTACCAGGGTTAGAGATGGTAAACAGATGGATGTGGCTATATGGCTCGTCTTTGTCATGATTTGACAGTCCTGTATCTGACTGTGCTGGTTATAGGAAGCTACACGACACACAACTACACACACACCTTTACCTATGTCAAGCTGCTGGTTTTGATGTAGTGCTGTCATTACATAAGATAGAAGCGTTGGCACCGCTGGGTGGTTCGCTTATGGGACCTTTCTGTAGTGTCTTTGTAAATTGCCAGGAATCTTCAATTATTCTAAGACATTTCTAAATAAATTATAGAGTTACTAGGGACAAAGGTATAGGATTATAATAATAGAAAGAAATCAAGCTGGTGAGATAGCTCAGTGAACTAAGCACCTGCTTAGGCAGGTTCAGGGTCTCAGTTCGATCCCTGGCACCACATGCTGGGTGGGCCCCACCCCCGGGCACACTGAGCTGGCCACTGAGGCCAGGCATGGTGGTGCACACTTGTAATCCCAGCACTGGAGGTACTGAAAACTGAAGGATCATTAAGAGTCTGAGCTGCATAGTGAGACCCTATACCAAATAAATAAAGAAAAGAAAGAAAGAGAACAATTCATTGAGAAGCCTAACAGGAGGGAAGCCAAGAGTTAAGAAAGCAATTGAATCAGAAATTCCTAGGCTCAAACCAAACACCTTCCCTTGTGTTGGCACCTCATAAAGTGATATGATTTTAATATAAGAAGATTAGGCAATATGGTCTCAAATTAATAAATATATACCAATGTTAATATTATACACACATTATACATGCATAGAAAAAAACTGAAAGAAAATGCAAAGTGTGTGAACAATGCTTTCATCCAAGTGGCTAAATTACCAAAGTAGCTCCACTTATTCTAGACACTGTACTGGGCACTGTGTCCCCTACTTCATCCCCACAACTGCCCTGAGATGGCCACAATCTTGCCCATGTTAACGTAGAAAAATTGAAGATCAGGACAATCAAAAAGAGAAAAGGCTGCCCAACGTTATGTGCTATCCAAATTAGCACAACAGGACCTCAAACCTTGTCTGTCTGAGAGTGTGGTTTTTGTTTCCTTCATTTTCTTCCATGTTTTGGTATGTGTGTGTTGCAGTTTTTATAGGGAACGCATAATATTTATGAAGCCTGAAAAGCAGTAAATATTCAGTGGCCCCAGGGCCCGGTTATGTGAGCCTGTTCTCAAGCTGTTGCTCCCTGGATGGGTTGGTCTGTGTTCGGGGCGTCGATCACTCCTGAGGTTGCCTTTGTCGGTGCTGGCCCTAAAGGTACAAGATGACTTTTAAATACAGCATCTTCTTGCAAAATAACAGTTCCATAAGGAGCTCCTAGTACGTGCCAGGTACTGGACTGAGTGTTTTGCAGGAAGACTTCACTCAACTTCAGCACAGCTTGATGAAGTGAATATCATAACCTGCATTCACCAGTTGGAAAACTGAGGCCAAGGTTAGGTGGCTCGCCTTAACCTCCAGATGGGGAGGAGAGCTAGGTTTGGACTCCACTTCCTGGGACACCGTGGTCTGTGCTGTGGGCCACTACGACTCACCACCTTCCTGTCCTATGTGTACCCAGTCAGAGTTCTCTGCTCTACTACTTCTTCTTGGACATCTCATCCCCTCAGGTGACCCAAGGGAGGGCATGCTAGCACCAAGGTGACTGCCAGGGTCTCAGATGGGATGTTCATCCAGGGACTTAGCTGGATATCAGCCTCCATCCCCCTACTCAGATGAGAACATTGGGAGCAAACTGAGGGTGTGGCCAGGACTGGGCCATCCATCCCCACATCCCATGAGCTGCCTCTGCTAGTGTAAGATGCAGACATTATGGGCCTCCCTCAGCCCCCTCTCTGGCCAGCATTTGCCAAGAAAGCAGACCTTCAACCGGGCAAGCTGTCCAAGTCATTTGGTGGGGTCCAGGATGCACCAGGACTGTCAGATTCCGTGCTCCGGGTAAGGTGCCTTGTACCTGATGGGGCCCCTCCTGAGGTCCTCCTTATGAGGCTATAGGAGTTGTTCTGGGTTTAAACTCTGGCTCAGACTACTCCAAAGGCTTCTTCGGAGGCTTCTCTCATTTGCAGGGCTCCTCTGTCAGAGAAGTAACCAAGAGGAAGGAGAGAAGGAAGGAGGGAGAGAGACAAGGAGGGTTCAGGAACAGGCCTTGAGGTAGCAAGTGATTCAGTGGCACAGCTAAGCCAGAAGCAAGGCCAGCGGCAGGAGCACGGCTCCCCAGTAGGCAGGCTCAACTCTCCCAAGGACCTGGGAGGTTCCCGTCATGGGCAGAGCCCAGCACAGGCCTTCTTGACTGAGGGAGGGCTAGCAGTGGAGCAGGAAGAGAGAAGGCTGGTGGGGAAGACCAGACATTGGGAAGCACTGGGGAAAGAGCACAGAAGCAGGACTGGGGAAGGTGAGCAAGGCCAAGATGTGATGAAGAGGCCAAAAGCAGTGCCCTGGCCCAGGTGCGCAGTCCGCCCGAGCGGGCAGGCTGGAAACTGTCATTGTCAGGAGACCAGAGCAAGAGAAAGCAGTACTGCTCCTGAGCAGCTTTCCCAGAAAGTGGGACTGAAGCCAGGTCTGGAGGACAGCAGGAAGTTCAAAGGCACACACAGGTGCTGAAGAGTGTATTCTAGGGACCAGGCTGGCTTGGGGCAAAGGGCCAGGGTGGAGTGCTCCAGCCACGGAAAGGGAAAGCAGACCTGGTAGAAGCTAAGCCTGAGAAGGGAGGAGGAGAGGCCAGGCTGTCTGGGGTCCCTGCAGAGGGCAGATGGACCGAGGAGCACCTGGAGAGGCACAGCCAGCGTTGCCGTGGGTGAGAGGCGCTGCTGAGGGGCCCTGAGGCCACAAGCAAGGGCGGCATCCTACACCAGGAGTCCCAGAGGAAGGCCATGGCCTGCGCTTATTCTTAGAAGCCTTTTTTTTTTTTCTTCCTCTTTCTGATTTTAAGAACAATATACACTGATTATGAGAAAATTAGAAAGGGCCAGCCAGATAGCTCAGCAGATTGAAGCACCTGCTTAGGCAGACACAAGGACTGGGGTTGACCTCCAGGATGTCCTGAGATGGTGACAGACAGGGCATGGCGGTGCCTGTAATCCCAGCCACTTGGGAGGCTGAAAGCAGGAGGGCCACTAGAGTCTGATCTGTGTAGTGAGACTCTGTAGACCCTGTACTAAATACATTAAAAAAAAGAAAGGAAATATACCAAATCATTAAAAAGAAAGCAAAAATCACCCACAATCTCATACTGTTTGGAATAGTAAGCAAAAGGTAAAGCTCTCTTCCTTCCCCTCCCTCCACACTGCTCAGTTCATTGATTCAGTTTATGTTTCCTGCACACCTACTATGTGCCATACACTAGACAAATGTCCTTACCATGAGCGCTCTTGTGTTCTAGTGGAAGGAGAAGAGGCATGGCAGATACAGTAAACATAAGCAAAAGTGAAAACATGAAATGTTAGCTGATATTAAAGGCCATAAAAAAAGAAAATGCCGAGCAGGGGAAGGAGACAAGTAGCCAGTTTCAAATATGAGGTCTAGATTGGCTTCTTCAGCATCCAAACCTTTGCTATGCTTTCCCCTCATTCAGAACATGCAGGAGACAGGCCGGGGAGACAGCTCAGTGGAATAAGTGCTTCCCTGGCAAGCACAAGATGCTGAGTTCAGTCCCTGGTACTGCAAAAACAAACAAACAAACAAATAGAACACACAGGAACACATTCACAGATGTGTACTACCTGAGAGCTTTTAAAACAAAAGTGATAGTACTTCTTGGCTTCTTCTAAGACCTTGCTTTTATCCTTGACTGAACAGTACAGCCTGGCCATTACTCCAGGTCTATGCACAGTTCTTTGTTTTCTTTCAATACTGTAGAGTATTTCACTCTGTGGCAGGGATCATAACTTATTTACAAGCCCCCACGGATGGGCCGCGAGATCCTTTCCAGTTCTGAGCAGTCCAAGGTGAGAAGAACCGAATACAAGAAAGGCCTGCCTTGGGCTCTGCTTATCGCAGAAGCAGAGCAGGCCCAGGCTGCGCAGGGAGGAAGCGGGGAGACCAGGAACAGAGGATGCTGTGGGAGGCAGCAGCAGGGAGCGCCAGCTGGCCCCGGTGACCCTGCTCCCTTCCCCCTCCTTTAATCACACCCTGTGTCTCCCTGACTTTGTAGCAAGGTGTAGTGAGCAGGTGTGGGTCATGGAAGTCCGTGTGAATGGGCACACTCACGCCTCTCCGCAGCCGCGCCCCTCGGCCCTTCCTTCCCCATAGGCGCCAGGGCCACTGGCTCAGAGCTGTGCTCACTGGCACTCAGATGCCCACAGCAGCCTCTGCCAGTGCTACAGACTTCACACCACTATGCAAGACCAAACCCTCAGGTGCACCCCAGCTCCCTCTGCAGAGCTGGCTGCGTGGCATTGCACAGTAAACCCAGACTTCACAATACCTAGCTGTCCCAGGCTCCTGAGGGCCTACTGGACTGCACAGACTGCTCCCGGGGTCATCGTACAGGGTGTCCCTTCTCAGTGGGCCCTGCCCGCCTGGGCTGCATTCACCAGCTCATGCCACACTGCCCGGGCCTGTCCCTGCACCTCCCGGGGGCAAAGCAAGCATTCCTGCTTACAGGGGTTGTCAGCGTCCCCACCACAGCCACATATCCGGACTCACCACCATTTCCTGCCCGGCAGGGGCTGAGCCAGCTCACTGCCAAGCCCAGCAAACAAGAACAAGGGCCAAAACTCGACTTGCCCCTAGGATCCCCACGGGGTCTCTCTCTCGGGCAGCCCCCTGGCTCTGGCAGCACCCCCACCCACACCCCACTTCCTTTCAGCTAACTGTCTGCGAGTGACTCAGCTGCCTCTGAGCTGGCTGTGCTCATTTAGGGAAGGAAAATTCAGTAACCCACATAAAAATTGCTTTATTAAAGTGCAAAAATATTCCACCAACTGTATTCTCACCATCTGTTTTGCTTGTAATTCTGAAAAGTGCAATTCTCCGTGCTGCCTTGGCCTTTGTCCTTTGAAAGCTGCCAGATCAGCTCCCCGCTGCGCCTCACGTGTGTCTCTGCAGGAGAATCGGGCTCCTCTGCAGCCCCTCACCCACCCAGCAGGCAGGTAGACTGGCCAGCTTGCAGGCCACTGCAGGGAGGGGCAGGGTCACAAAGCCCAGGCCCCTCAGTTGGGCGGCTCCATGAACTCAGAAGATGTCTCACAGGCAGCCGGGGCCAGAGGTGTCAGATGGCCCAAGGCCATGAGCCCAAGGCCAGCTGTAGCACAGACATCTGCGAACCACTCCACCTTACCTCAGTATTTCCATCCAGAGAATGGGCATAAAATGTCCACCTCCCACATAGAAAGGCCCCAAAGTCCCTCTCGCCTTACCTCTCCTTCCCTTCTTTGAGATTCTGGCCTTGCACTCAAGTATCCCATGCCGTTTCACCCCCCTGAGCCTTTAGCTCTGCTCTCCTCTCTGCCTGCAGTTTTCTTTCCTTCCTTTCGCTGCTTCACAAACTCTTCCTCCAATAGCCAAAGGAAGTGACCCGCCTCTCTGAGGGATGCCAGTGCTATTCCTGCGCCTCTCCAGGTTATTACCATCCTGCATTCATTGCTTCCATGGGAACCGATTCCTCCAGAATGAGGCCTGGGCCCTTCTCAGGTGTGCTGGACTCCCTGTCGCTTTGCAGTGCTTGGCACAGGGTAGCTGCTGGGCATACCTGCAGGGGCAGTTACCAGAGAGGTCCTGGGGGTGTTGTTTCCAGGGTCTTGGTATCCTAAAGAACTGAGCGGGACAATCAGTGAAAATCACAAGACTAAGGTTTACTAAGCGCTGGTGAGAAGAGCTCTTGGCCCCGTAATGGCAGACACAGGGTCCCCTAAGGACCTGGGAGTACGGAAGAGCTATAGCTGGGGCCTGATAGAAGCCATGACCAGGGTGCCTGGCACAGCATACCCAGGGGACTGGGGAGTTTTTGACCATAAAAGGTGCTTAGAGGAAAGGACATGGCATCCAGAAGCCCACAGCAGGTGGCCAAGATTGCAAAGCACATGTTGGGGGTGACAGCCAGGGTCAGGTATTTTGGGTTTTGTACACACCCGGGGCCTTGAGGGCACAGGGTGGCCTTTCCCTGTTGGCTTCCTGACCCTTCAACAGCTGTCTTTGTTCCGCCTAGTTTCTCCTTTTATCTCAGGGTGGGCAGCATAACGGGTCCCGAGAATATGGGTCCCGGGACCGAACAGATCTTAGCTGAGGTGGGCAATTCTCTTCCCTGCCTGAGTCCCAGCCTCCTCATGTCCAAAATAATGGAAATAATGAACCCTTTTGTACCCATTTTATACCCATTCTCTTGTGAAGGTGCTGTGAGGACTCAGGGCCTTGTCACCAGAGAGCTCTGGGTACAGTTTGGGACACATTGTCCATACTTGTTGTAGTTAACAAGTGAAAGGGGACTGCAGGGTGACACCTAAGAAGTGACGGTGACAGGATAAGAGCACTGATTAATCGGAAGGGCAGTGTTTGTACTCCAGGGAGGAAGTACATTTCCCAGGAGTGTTGGGGCTCTGAGGCAGCACCCCATCTTACAGACAAAGAAGCTGAGGCCCAGTGACTATGCCTCCATTCTCCTAATACTGTCTTTCCTCTCTCTTGGGCCTGGAGGGAGACGGGGAGAGAAGAAGCAGGACTCAGAACCCCACCACAAGCACAGGCTGTAAATTTGCGATAGTCTATGAATATTCCGTGACTTGAGTTATTTGTGGCTCTTCAGGCAAGCTAGAAAATGTATTCACGTAGCTGTTCTGTTGCTGTTGCTGAGAAATGATTTTTTTCTTTTTTCTTTTTCTTTTTTTTTTTTTTTGTCTCCTTTTCTTTAACTGAAGACATTTATTTTTTTACATGTGCCACTTATTTAGGGCACCGTATACCCTAAAAATTCCAAATCTCTTGCACCTCCATGTTCTTCAAAACAAAGAAACAAAACTGTAGCTGTCCCTGCCCACCTCCATTCCCACCCTTGGAGTTATAGAAGGCTGGAGAACCCTGACTCTCAAAGCTGGGACTGGGAGGAGAGGGTGTCTAGGGTAGAAATGGGGCTGTGGTGCAGAGCCCTGCCCTGAGCCCTCGCCAGGATGCTGTGCTGCTTGCACCCCCAGAGGCGGCAGCTGTCCATGGCCTCATCCAGCGGTCGTGGCTACACTGGAAACACCCTGACAGGACCCTCTGGAGGCAGGAGGAGGTGGGGGAGCAAGGTTCAGCAGACATGGGGAGGACAGGGAGGCAGGACAGTGTGACCCACAGGGCGGCCCATGATATCCTGGGACCGGGCACAAGAGAAAGCAAGGCCAGCACTCCAGCGCCCAGCTGTGCTGCTCCTTGGCCTCTCTACACAGATGTCTACTCCAGATCATCCTAAGGTGTTTGCGGAGTTCCCAGCCCTGATTTTCTTTAAGTACTAGAGCCCTCTTGTATACCCAGATATCTCACCAACAGCCCTCGGCCCCCCTGTGGCTGTCAGTGTCATACCCACCGGAGTATGAGTGGAGGATGAATGCAACAGGACTGCAAATGTGATTGGCTTCCTAACAGTATCTGCGTACATGGGGGGGTGCACATGGGTGATCTGTTGTGTATTCAGCCCAGAAATTATATTTATGGGAGTATGCGGACTTGAGAACCCCACCGGGACC
>PVKN010044608.1:0-10061 GCA_004027915.1 Capromys pilorides
TGTCATTAAAAATAATTACTTATTCAGATTTCTTCTGATTGGCAGCTTCCTGGAAGTACTCAGAGTTAGCACTCACTACCATGTACTAATTCCTTGGGCTGCACAATAATTGGGTTGGCTTGCCAATACATTAAGTCAGTTCCAGTCCTATTTATCACAAATTGTGGTAGTCATAGCTCTTTCCATTAGAATTAATCTCAGCCCCTGCTAGCTTTATCTCACCCTTTGCTCGCTGAGCTTCTGTTGAATGTGTACCTGGCACAGCATATGTGTTCAAGGAATGCTGTTGAACCAATGAAGCAATGTCCTTGTTTGTGGCATTGGAACAGGACTGGGCTGGAAACATCCAGACACCGTGTCGCAGGTCTTCCTGAAGAAGCACACGCCAGCTATATGGCAGTCACAGTGACCACTGGGTCACTCAATCTGGGGCCCTGGCTCCATCATTTTGCCACCCCCTGTACCCTCGTATCTTCTCCTTGGTTAAGTTCTGAGACACAGCTGTTGTCATTTTCCTCAATCCCTTTAACCTCCTGGACTTGTTTGTTCCAGTGTCTTCTGCCCTCCAAATCCCCCAGTCACCCCACAAGTGCTGGGACTTTTCTCAGTTCCCCTCTTGGCCTCTCTGCTCCTCTCCTCCCTCTATCTTCTCTTCCACATCCCAACCACCCCTCTGCAGACTGATCTCTGGGCCTTCCATGGGGGCGGTGATACCTGTCTCTGGTGTAGAAACTGAGTCACAGTTTGGTGCCAAGGCACATGTTATGTTGTGTCTTTCTACCATTTGCCCCTTTCCCACCAAGCTCATGTGCAGTCCTTGTTCAGCTCAGAATAAGTCCAGCTTGGCAGCTCTTTCAGTTTCAGAGAATATGTAAGGCGAGCAATGAAATCTGAATTGTAGGTAAATAACAACTACTTTTGAAGTGTATGTCCCAAATAACTTATTTATCATTCACCTGATATTCAAAGTTAACTGGGTGTTCTGCATTTGTATTTTTTTATCTTATACCTCTATACTCCTTATGCTTCAGTGTCCCCAGGTCACATGGAATACAAAGAGCTTACACTGTGGTGATTGACTGTTTTGCCAACACTTGCAATTTGCCGCCCTTCCTCTCTACAAGAATATGTATTCTTTAGGCAATGGGTCAGTCCTTTGTCATTTCTTAACCATGCATTATTTGTCAAGCACTATGCATGGGTTGGGTAGCAGGACAATGAGTTCCATGACCCTGCTTGAGGGCAGATGTTAGCCAAGCATGGCCCTCAGCCAGCCAGTCAGCGCTCTCCTGTTTTGTCTGGACTATGGACAACCATTTCCTCCTTCCATTATGGATTTGCGTGCTTGTATCCACACTACCACAACCTAATCCATGATTTCTTAGCTCGCAAAGCTTAATATATTTTCTATCTGGCTCTTCGTAGAAAAATTCACTGACCCCTGGGCTAGAGGATCTTACCATCCAGAGAAAGAAGACAGACATAAACAAGGCAAAGTACATCCATCTTTCATCTCTGAAGCCTCCATATATCAATGTGTGGTCTGGCACCCACACATATGAGAACCACCTGGAGTCCCTGCCAGTGCATTCTGCATTTCTTTTTTTATTTCAGATGTTATCTCTGATCTAAGTTGCTCTATATGTTTCTGTAGTTGTCTGTCTACCTCAGATTCAGAGTTTTTGGCTGCATGATTCCCATTTTCTTCCATGGCTCTTCTCCTGTATTTGATTTAGATGGGCTTGGGCCCTGTGACTGCATTTTATGCCTTGTCGTTATCATTTTATATGGCAGTGATCTCTGTACTTTGGTGAAGTTATGCTGTTAGCACCTATGGGAGTTTGCTCTGGATCCACCAAGCTTGCTCCCCTCCAGTTGTGCCTGGCTGTGAGTTGGAGCTCAGGCTGCTGGCTGCTGTGAGGCCCCGTGGGTTGGGACTGTGGGTGGAGTTGGAGCTCTGGAGTTGAGGAGTCTGAGGATGGATGTGGGCTGAGGGTCCTTGCCAGGCAGGTGCATGCAGGCCAGACGGGATGGTGGAGGGGTTTGAGACTGGAGCTCAGGTGAGAAGAACTGGGAGATGGAGGCAGGCCAAAGGTCCTTACCTGGTAGGCGCACAGGCCAGACCGAATGGCAGATGGGTTTGGGACTCCCTACCAGTGCATTCTGATTCTGAGCTTCAAGAATCTGCCCTTTAAATAAGCTTTCTAGGCAATTCTTCACCCTGATATCTGAACATTGCTGTCTTCAGGGCCAGCCACCCTGTCTGATGCATGGTCAACCCTGATAAATATCTGAATGAATGAATACATGAATGGCTGGAAAATGTTCACTATATATCAATTTTTTAAAAAGCTACTGGCATTGTTACATCAAGTCATGATCTCATCTTCTAACCCTGTAAGTGGACTTTGCAAAATTTATTACCAGTCAGGGCAGTGTGCTGCTAGGCTCCTCCTGGAGAAAGCACACCCGCAGCTCTTTCTCCTCCACTGTTCTGCAGATCCTCTCACTGGTCCTGCAGCAGAAGATGAGAGACCACCTTTTCCCTTGCTCCACAGAGCAGACTCATGGTGCAATTTGCATGCTGCCCCCGACCTCAGCTCCTTGGCCTGTGGCTGTCCTGGACTGCATCACTCTCGGTCACGTAATCAAAATAAGCTAACTGATTCCTTCATGTCCCCAAGCTCAGAAAATGTTTTGACTCCTTGCAGTGCAATGTGACAGTCTGACAGAAAAATAAATAAAAGTGAATTCAACTCATTAGTATTTGAGTTGGGGGGCAAATGTTTCCTAGTGAAAATAAAGTCTGTGACTGAGTGTTGAGACAGATGTTCACACTAGCTACTCTTGTTAGAGTACTTAAGAAAATAAATTGAAGATAAGAGAAGCCTGGCATTGAAGGGGGTGTGCTTTGTGCTCTTCAGGATGCAGTGTGAATTCGAGGCAGAAAGTCCACCTCGACTTGCATGGGAGAGTTAAAGAGTTGGGGGTAAATGGGGCTTGAAAAAACAGGTTTCTCTGTGGAGTTAGTTACCTTAATGGCTGTCTCTGCTCCACATATAAAGAGCCCAATTTCATTATCTGTTGATGTGTGAGCAAGGGGAGCAGCATTATTGGGGCTGCAAGGAGCTCAGGCAGTTTGCACTTGGCTGTCCTATTTGGCCTTAGGTGTGGCTGCTAGAGGAGTTCAAAGTCAACCCAGTTGTCGGTGACAGATGTCAGCTTCCCTAGCTCAGGCCTTTCATTGGATGTTAGCATGGCACTGGCTAGGGGCGTGTTTCCTCAACTGATTGCTAAGACAGATTTTAAGTGAAATGCCATTGCATTAGAGACTCAGCTTTTGAACATTTAGGTAAATCAGAGCTGCTTTCCTTTTGTCAAGGTTTGGAGAGGGAAAAGCCCTTCAAATGCCCTTTTATTAAAAATGTTGTTTAAATTTTTAAAAGTTCCAATAACCTAGGTAATTCTGTTTTGTAATTTCTTCAACTCATGTATTTCATATATGTGAGATGTATGACACCCCAGGCGTTTATGCTACACCTTCCCATGCACGGGCTTACTTGAGATGAAAAAAGTGTCTAGTTATTATATTTTTATATTCAAGCGCCCCACAGTTTTCTCCTTTGCAATGATTTCATGTTTCTATTTTCATGCTTCTGTCATTTATAGAAATGCATTGGAATTAAAAATTAAAATTAAGAATTAAAAATTGTCTTCTCACATTTTTTAAGAAAAATCCCTTAGGATCAGCTGCTGGTTAGCTCAGCACGAGGTTTAGAAGTGGTTCAAAGCCATGGCAGGCAAACCCTTCACAGAAGTGGGCTAAGTCTCACGTGTAAGTCTGAGGTTATCAAGAAAAAAGTGGATAATTATGCAGTCATGCTGAGAAAGGACCAGGGGTTGTCACACACCTAGGACACAAAATAAATATAAAAAGCAGCGCCCTTCTCGTTCAGCTGTTCTGTGTTAATAAGCTTCCACCCACCGTAAACTGCTGCAAAGGCTCTACAGACGCTTGACAGCCACTGCCTTGTGCTCTAGGTCACTCCTGCTGGAGCTGCGATTCAGCTGATTTCACTACGACAGTAGCTAGATGTAATTAAAGACTAGGCAGGGTGTGTTTCTTAACGCTATTAAGTCATTAAGGGTTTTTAGGAGGCTGGGAATTCTCCCTTATGGCAGTACAGAGGGCTCAGTACCTGGTCTCTTAACACAAAGAGACCAAGAACTGCTTTTTTAAAAAGTGCCTGTGGAAAGTACCTAGTGATGAACTGTGGTTCTCCAACATCAGTTATGAAAATCAATAAGAAGCAGGGCCAAATGCGCATTGCTTTCTGTCCTTCTGTGATGGAAGCAGGGACCACAGTGGAGTCCACAAAACTGGGTTTGCTAACCAAAGCAATAAATTGTCTCTGTCAGAATTGCATTTTAAATGATGTTCTAAAAAACCATTCTTTTTTGGTGCTGAAATCCGTTTCTGAGCCCCATTTACTAAATTCCCAAGAACAATGAAAGCTCAACAAAGAATTTTACCTGCCTAACTGGTTTAGAATAACATAGAGATATTGCTCCACAAATCTTTCAACAGCTCAGTCCTGTGAGTAAAACATGGAGTGAACAGTGGACGGCAGGGGCTGAAAGAGCCTCAGTGAGCAAGGAAGTTGCTGAAAAACAAAATAAAACAAAACAAAAACAAACTTGCAATAGCAGCAGCATATATTTATTCATGCATTGGATGCATCAGAAACCTTCTAAGATCCATTTCATTTCAAAACCTGCTGCGGTGAGGATGTTTTCTACCTTCTTGAGGTGGCCCCACCTCACCCTGGGAACTTTCCCAGCACCTCAAGTGGATTGGAGTTCTCCTGAGCCTCTCAACAACCCCTCAGGGTGCACAGGGAAGGTGTGTGTGAAGATCTTCCATGTGCTTCAAATTTATTTAACTTCAGTTTTAGCAATTAAGTGCTATAGAGGAAATAATTAGATTCAGAGACAAGACTCATAAACCAGAATGATGCCTTTAAACTCCTTCCCTCTGTTCCTGTAATGTTTCCGTCACATTCCTGGACCCCTCAAAACCAAAAGGAAAGTGTTGAGTTGCTCTCGTGGAGATCTTTAGGGTATCCCAAAGTGGATGCCAGCACACTACCATGAGACATGAATGGAAGCTGATGATCGAGGTGGTGTGGGAGTCAGAACTGTTTAGTACAGTTGGGTGTGTGTTATACTAGTACTCAAATCACTCATTTGCGCAGATCTGGAATGTTTCTGGCACATTGAGGGAGCCATCAAAGAAAAGGTCCAGGTGAGAATCACAAACCCTTGATAGTAGTCTTCAAGACAAAGAAGCTCACGGATGTTCCACATGAAGGATGCATACTACGACTTGGCCCAAGCTGATTTAAAGTCACTATCAGCAGGGAAATATTTGATGGGCTCAGGAGGCCAGGTGAATTGAATGTTTTTTTTCTCCCCTTCCGAGGGTGGGAGAGGTGCATACCATGAATTATATCCATTAGAGCAGCAACTGTTTGGTGTGGTAATCTAGGTGTGCATTGGAGTGAAAATCTGACCAGATCCTGGACTGACTTCTTTTGCTATTGCTTATTAGTACAAATTTGCAGTCCATAATGATTACATTCCTAGGTGGAGCTGGTACACATCTCCATTCTTTCTCATTCCTCTCCCCTCTATACCTTCTCCCTTCATCTCTTTGAATGGTTTTTGTTTGTTTGTTTTTGTGGTCTTGGAGTTCAAACTTGGAACCTTGTACTTGCCAGACAGCTGAGCTATCGCTCTGGCTCTCCTTCCATCTCTCAATCTCCTTCCCATTTAAATAGATAAATTTCCTTACTTTTAATATCTTTTGTTTTGCATTTTTATGTATAATTTGGATTTCTCATATAAGAAGTATCATGCAACATTTGAACTTGGGTGTATGACTTATTTTACTTGACCTTATGGCCTAAGGCAAACCCGTTTCCCTATGAACGGCTCAAGAGTATCCTTCTTTATGGTAGCACAGGACTCTATTGCATATAAATGCCACAGATTTTTCATCTATTCATCTGTTGGTGGACATATAGATCACTTCCATGATTTAGCTGTTGTGAATCATGCTGTTATGAATACGAGTATGTATTCCTGAGCTAGCTTTGATACAATAAGAAATTTTCATTCCATGAGTGCTTAACCTTAGTGACTAAATATACCCATGAATATGCCTGTTTGGTGCTGTTATAAAAAGTAGTGGACTGATTTAATTGAAACCTTGATTTCTGACTTGCTCCAGTTAGCATACTTGGTTTCTTGAGGTCCTTTGAGGACTAGAGGATTCTAGTGACCAGAGGCAATGGAAAGTTCCTGTTCTGAGCCGGGAGGAAGCCAGATGTGGAACACGCAGCTGCCTGTCAGTGTTGATGCTGGTTCTGATGAGAGTGCTTCCTTGCAGATGTGTGGACTAATCAAAGCCAACTGGTTGTCTTAGGCTAAGTCAACCTGGGCCTCTTGCTCATCCTCCCACACTGCTTCAACTGTTAAACAAGTAGAAATGTAACTCTATGCAAAGATTCATTCGTCTTTTATTGAGTGCCTACTGTATTTCAGGTACCATGCTAGAACTTTGGGTTACACAAAAATCAACTTCTCCCATAAGGCCACATGCCCAATCTGGCCTTGACCAGCCTGTCCAACCAAAGTCTGTGCCACACTATATCTTTTAGGGTGCAATCACACTTGTCTCAAGGCCATTTACACATGCTGCCCTTCTGCTTATGATGTTCTTCCTCCCATTGCTATTCCCATTCATATTTTAGGATGTGGATGATACCCAGAACTACACTTTCTGGAGAAATTCCCTATTTAGTGATCCAAGAAACAGCAGTAACAGTATCTTACATTTGAATGCTAATCAAAAGTGTTTACTTTTGTAGCCCTTATCACAGTTTGAAATTATTTTATATTTGTTTTCCCCATAGAGTATGCTAGTTAATAGTACAAGTGCTAGGGTTAGACCTCCTAGGTTCAAATCTTGGCTGGGTCTCCCTGGATCTGTATTTTAACTTCAGTGTCTCAGTTCTCTTCTCTTCTCTTCTCTTCTCTTCTCTTCTCTTCTCTTCTCTTCCTTTCTTCTTCTCCCCTCCCCACCCCTCCCCTCCTCTGCTCTCCTCTCCTCTCGTCTCCTTTCCTCTTTCTTTCTTTCTTTCTTTCTTTCTTTCTTTCTTTCTTTCTTTCTTTCTTTCTTTCCCTTTTAATGTGTTTAGTACAAAGTCTCACTAAGAAGCTCAAACTTCTAGTGATCCTTCTGTTTTCAGCCTTCCCAGTGCTGGGATTACAGGCCTACACCACCATGCCCAGATTCATGACTGCCTCAGACCACCCTGGGAATGGGGCTGGCATGGCTTATGGTGTTGGGAATCGAACCCCAATCCCTGTGCTTGCCAGGTAGGGACTTAGTCTTCTGAGCTATCTCACTGGCCCTCATGTCTCAGTTTCTTAATGTGTAAAGTACAATTGATAATAATAGTTTCTTTTTCACATTTCTATAATTAAGTTTATTACTTTCTCTCTTTCAATTTGGATTATCTGTTGAACAAAACATTAATGAGTAGAAAGGATATATTAGTGTGTAGGAACTATTTCAAAAACTTGTATTCTCAAACCATTTTATGAACAAAATTACATATCATTACTTAAGAGGAGCAATTTACAGCTATAAAATATGAGAAGGATATTTTCTTTGCCTATGAAATAAGTAAAAATTGGTCCAAAGATTGAGAAGTGACAATTGCATTCTGGTTTACCTGAGGTTTACATGGCCTATGTGCACATGTGCAAAACATCTGAATTGAGCTGAGCCAGCTTAATTGCTGAAAAGCTGGCCATTTCTAGAACATAATGATTTATAAGTATGAGACAATGAGAGGAGACTGAATAGATAACATGTCCAAAACACAGCAGGTGTAAACAACACTGATACATTATAGAAGATATATGAAAGGTTGTTATGATAAGCAATTGTTTTACATAGAAAAGCACACAGTGAACTCATGATATGTGAACTCTAAAGAAACTGGTCTTACAGAAGTGAGAGGAAAGTAGTTGTTACCAGAGGCTGGGGAGGGTGGGTGAGCTGGCATTGGAAGAAATTGACCAAAAATTGTAGAGGTAGACAGCAACGGTAGCTTCTGTGTATCTATTGCACAGTAAGGTGACTATGATTAATAAAATTGTACTAAATACTTATTTTTCAAAAATGTATTTGATACAGGGTCTCATGACACAGCTCGGGCTGATAGTGATCCTCCTGTTTTCAGCCTCCTCAGAGCTAGGATTACAGGTGTACAACACCACACCCAGTCTTGGTGGCAGGCTTAACATGCCCAGGGGTGGGATTGGCATGGCATGTCATGCCAGGGATCGAACCCTGGTCCCTGCACTTGCCTAAGCAGGTGCTTTGTCTGCTGGGCTATCTCACCAGCCCTATACTAGATATTTTGAAAAATTCTAGAAGCAAAGATTTTTGAATGATCTTGCTACAAATAAACGATCCATGTCAAAAGTGATGAATATGCCAAATATCCCAACTTGGTCATTACACAATGTATTCATGTATTGAAATATCGAACTGAGGGCTGGGCATATAGCTCAGCAACACAAGCACCTCTCTGGCAGGTGCACATTCCTAAGTTCAATTCCTGGAAGACTTCTCTCACCAAAAAATCTGTTAAAATATCCAACTGTATCCCATACATCTGTACAAGTATTACACACCAATTAAAAACATTTACAATAGAATATGTACGCTAACAATACTTTAGAAGGCAAATCTTGTGGTGAAAAGAGGTTACTCAATCAAGAATGAGTGTCAGTTGATGTGGTCGGCATGTAATTGGCCTTGGAAATGACACATTTCTAGGAATGTTCACAAGCAACGCTACTCCTTTGGGATACACTGACTACCATGGTGTCAAATACAGAGTCCTGAGTCCTGTCGGCCATTAGCTTTCTGATATCCCACACAGCGGGCAGGGGATGTTCTGTCAAATTAGAGTCTGCTGGATCGAGTTAATACATGCACTCTGTAAAGATTCACCATATTCAGGATCTATACCCAACAAAGTTCACGGAACCTGAATGTTCTGCTAAAGAGAAATCCATTCTTAACTTAGAAATTATTTTAGGGGGCTTTAATTTCATACATTCATCACCGTGACCTCAGGCCATCGTCCTGGTGATGTAAGACTGATCAGTACACGTGTCTGGCAGATGTGTGGGACAAACCTACTGATGCCGAGACAGGACGGAGATGCAAGGCTGAGAGAGCCGTTCACAGGGAGCGACCTGAATCCTGCGTCATTCTCATCACACACGCGGAAAGGGGAGCCCGCAATGGCTGAGTGCCTGGCACAGTGACCGTCTTGGTAGGCGGGGGTACTGGATTTGGACCCAAGGCAGGTCGGCGTCCCAATTTTTTTTTCTTTTGAGGGGGGATGACAATGACAGCTAATTAGTGTCCTAGCATTTAAAACACTTTTTGTGTTAATGCTCTTTTCTTAGTGCATGTTTGCAGTAAGCACACAATGCTCACTTTCATTGTGGGGATTTGTACGTATGCACGAAACATCCGAGTCCTTCTGTCCCTTTGCCTTTCCGGCTCTTCCTGCTTCCTGCAGCTCTTGAGCCTCTACCCATTTGAAAAGCTCGATTTCTATTTTTTCTCTTCTCTCTTTTAAAATACTTTCCCCTTTCCTTCTCTCTACTCCATCTCTTAATTCCCTTTTCATTTGAAAAAGGTCTCCCTACTTTCTACTATTTATCCTTTATTTTGCTCTTTATTTGAATTCTGGGCTTCTCATATAAGAGAAACCATGCAATATTTAAATGTGTGTGTGTGTGTGTGTGTGTGATTTATCTCACACACTTAATATGATGATCTTGAGGTGCATCCATGTACCCAGAAATGCCTCAAGTTTATCCTTCTTTATGGCACAGCAGTACTCCACTGGATATAAGTGCCTCATGTTTTTTATCCATCTCTTTGAGGACAAATAGGCTATTTC
>PVKN010044609.1:0-10076 GCA_004027915.1 Capromys pilorides
TCCTTGCATTTTACCACTTTCCTGGTGGCTCCAAACTTCCTATTTCTGTGCATTTCTTACTCATTAATCAAATGAATATGCCTCTGATTTTCTATCATACCCCACACACCAGGAAAAAATTCTTTGATAGTTTCCTAACAACAGACAAAGCCCCAGCTCCTGAGCTTTGAGTACAGACCCTTGGCAATCTGTGCCCACTCAAACTGCTTTTCTTTTCCACACTCCCTCAACCACCCATCCCACACATCAAAGTTTGTTTCATCAAACTTTTGAAATTTCTCCATATACATTATGCTCTAACTTCCCATTGCCTTTGTTCATCAATCCATTGTTTATCTACTCAACATATGTTTTAATTTTATTGTTAGAAAAAAACAGGAATACTTGGGAATGGTGCTGGGAATTTAGTGGTAGTAATGTCCTTTATCTTCTTGAAGTTTCCAGCCTATTTAGAAAGACAGCAAAGAGAGTAGTAGACAAACAGAAAAAAAATGACATTGTGCAAGTGTAAAGGACATAAAGGAGTTCCTGTGAGAAAGAGAGAGAGAAAGAGAGAGAGAGAAAGAGAGAGAGAGAGAGAGAGAGGAGAGAGAGAGAGAGAGTGTTTTGCAGGGATGGAGATGTCACTTTTCAACAGACAGTTCAGAAGGCATGTGAAGGGCACAGTATTAAGCCAAAAGTGGAAAGGTAAGGAAAGCCCCAGGGATAAGAGTAAACTGTCCTCTGGGCAGAGAGTGTGTGAAAGCCATGACAATGGAAGCCTTTAGCACTTTGAAACCCAACCAGGAACTCTGTGGAGTGAAAGCTGAATGAGCAAGATGAGAGGCTGGTGCAAGTGAGAGGTGGTGGTTCAGGCTTTCAGTGCACCATGGAGCTTGAGTTTATCCCAAACACAACAGTAACAGGCAGGTCTAGGTTAGACGGAGGTGCAAGGAATGGGTCAGAGTGGGGAAGTGGAGGCGGGGAGACTAGTAGAGAGCAATACCAAGAACTCAGGGAAAGACACTGCTGAGATGGATGAGGATGCAGGGAACACCACACTGGCTGGAGATGTGCTGTGTGGGAATTGGCAGGTCTTTGTTAAAGACTGAAAGTGAAGTTTGGGAGGGAGGAAAAAATTAATAATGCTTTTACTGGCCTGAGGCTTGAATAAGTTTACCACTTGGTGGAGGATTTAGGGGAGAATTTAGGAATTTCTCAGCTTTATGTTCTTTTTCTTTAATAGGCCAATGAAAATATCACTTTCTCTTTGAGCCTTTTTATTTCGTTAGTCAACATTGCTGTGCTCTTGAGCTCTCATCATAAGTGAAAGATTTTGCCACCTTTGTTCCCTTGGGTTGCAGGTGACTTTGAGGTCTAGTGTGGCTGGCACCACAGGCTTCTACATTTTATTACTCGGCAGTGCTGGAGATGGAGCTCAAGGCCTCACACAAGCTTTCTACCACTGAGCTTTAGCTCCAGCCCAATAGTGTTTTTATTGTTATTATTATTATCATTATTATTATTTGTACCTGGAATTGAACCCAGGGTCTTCACACTGAGCTATACCCCTCCACACTTTATTGAAATTGTTTTATTTTGAGATGGGATGTTGCTAAGTTACTGAGATACCTAAGTTGCACTCAAACTTGCAATCATCTGCCTCAACTTCCCAAGGTGCTAGGATTATAGCTGTGTGTCACTGTGCGTGGCTATACGCTGCCTTTTATCATCCATCTCTTTTCCCAGTAGGTAGTGGCCTCTTGAGGACCTGTGACATAGCATAGAGAAACTTCTTTGGACTTTCATGGATGGAGATAAGGTAGGATGAAGAGCCTGTTAGGGGCTCGGTGTGGCTATGCAGAGCTGACTAGAATGGAAAGGCCAAGAGCCAAAAAGCCTCCTCAGAACTGGTCCATGTGGTGGCCAGTAGCTGGCAGTGGGGGCCTCTCTTGTGCCATGTGCAGCTGAAGGCACATCCAAGATAAGTCAGATGAGAATCTCTTGGGAACTGGACTCAAGCATTAGTCTCTCTCAGAGCACCCTAACTGATTTCCATGGGTGGGCCACTGAGAACCACTGGGCTAAGGAGAGTAGAACCTACAAGGGCTTCTTTCCTGGTGAAGCTATGGAGGTCATGGCAGAACGCTGCTGACAGACAGTAGGCAGGGGGAGGGTAGAATGCAGACAAGCTGAGAGAGCCAATGTGGCAAGTGTTTGCTACACCTTGTGTATCCCATCCTCCCTCTGTGGGCCTTGGAGTTCTGTATCAAGCTAGAGTGTGCCTGTGTCAGAGTGTCTTGAACCTTAGGTAACAAGAAAATCCATGGTCAGGGTTGTCTTTTTAGCTATCACCCCAAGCAGCCACCTCCTCCTGTACAACCATCTCCCTAAACGAGAGCATCAAGCACCAACACAATCACAGAATCACACACTTGGAGATAGGTAGATCTTGGTTCCCCAGAGGCAAGCTCTCCTCCATGGGTTTTCCTCTGGCAGAGCATCCGTTTTTCTTCAGTTGCCAATAAAAATCCCCAGCACTGTTCTTTCTCCTCCACTTCTTTCTATTGCTTCTGACAGAGTTTGCCAGTTAGCTGAGGTCAGGATTTCCTTTTTACAAACAACCTGCTTTCAGTCAGTGGGGCCAGAGGTTTCCTAAATTACAGACCCTTTCATTTCTTCTGCCACAAGTCATCCTGTCAGTTTGTATAATCACACAGAATGGAGAGAAATGGAAATGCTCAGAGAAACACAGAAAGAAAGCCATGCTCTTCATGTGCTTTTAAATGTGAGCCTCTGGATTTTTAAAAAGGCTTTCCTGAGTAGGATGGTCAGAACTATTCCAACTGGGCTGTGTACCTGCGCATAGCATGGGTAACATCTGCAAGGAAATTTCTTGTAAGTCTTAAACGCACACGCAAGTGCCCATTCTTGCCATGTTCTGTTAAGCAAATGGTCTCCTTCAATCATTTGAATTGGGAAACAGCCATGCCATATGCAAATGTTCTGAAAAGCAAATTTTAAAAGTTATTACAAAACTGTATGTGTTTGTTGCTTCCTTTTGATATTTATAAACGCTCATTGAAAGAAAAAATTTCAACCAAACTTTGGAAGGATGACAGGATTGGGATGCTGAAGTTAAAATAAAAACACACATCACTCGAAAATTGCTCACTGTGAATGTGAGGCCAGATAGTCCTTAAAAATGGGAAGGGGTCACCTGAGATCACCCTGATGTTCAGTGGTAGACAGGGAGAAAAACAAAACTCTAGTGGCCTCAGAACCTTAATCTTCTTGTGACTCTCTGTTTCATCCAAGAGGGTTGGCTGAGGTCATGATTTTGCCTTCTTTGACTGTGATTCCTTGGGCCAGGACTTAACCCAAGTTGTATAATCTGTGAAATAAAAGAAGAGTCCATAAATTTTACTGTAAGTCTAGTGAACTGTGCAAGTATCACCCATGGGGAAGGCTGTAGGTGTTAAACCAGTAATGGAAGAATCATTTCTGTCCTATCTTCTTTTACTTTCTCCCATGAAAGGGAAACAGTCAGGCTCATGGATAATAGGAACATTAGCCTGAAGATTTACCCTGAGATGGACAGCTAAGCCCTGCCCACTAGCCTTCTCCTGGGCTCTCATAGCTCTTTCTCTGAGCTCCAGCTGCACAGTCCCGGGCTTCCCCCTACTTTTCCTTCCTCTTCCTGAGTTTGCTGCACTCTTTCTAATCTAGGGACCCTCGCAGACTCTTCTCTGCTCCTGTCTCTGCTTGGCCAAGTCTTTCTCAGCTGTTAGGTTGCTACTGAGCCATCTGCTTTTCAGAAAGCTTCTCCTGCCTACCAGAATGCACTCGGCAGCTCTACCACTGTTCTCATTAGTATTGTGAATGGAGCTGCAGTGAATTAGCAATTACCAGTCCAACGGTGGCAGTCAGGGCCCAGGCCATTGCTCACCTGGCTTGAGAATTGGTTTCTTCACATCTTCTCTTGCTCTCTCTAGCTCATTCTGTACTTAGTAGACAGAGTTTATTTTAAAGAGTAAGTTAGATCATATCCCTGTGTAGAACACTCACTGGCCTCTCTTTAATACTTAACATAATTCAAACTCCCAACTAGGCCTTCAAGAATTTTCTGGTTCTCTCCTTCATAAAATTATCTACTCCTATTAACTTGGATCCAGTGCTGTGGTTTTCATTCCTACAATATGAAAGTAGAAATCATTCTCTGATGAAGACCTTTATCTTTCTGACCGGATTGTCTCATTCATTTGCTCAGTAGTAGTTCATTTTTTGTCTGTCTCTACCAACTCCAATGTTCACACCGAGGCCTACACTGAGGATAGTGCCAAGGGAAGACCCCAGTGAGTCAGTCTATAAAATGGAATATGCTCTGCCAATAAAAACTGGGTGGGGTGGGATGTTCAAGAGAAGGAGCTCTTATACTGCTTGCCACCATGGGAGAGAAGGCACCTGAGAGAAGGAGGAAATAGAGTTGGCCATGATTTGGGTGACCCAAGCCTGAAGGGTCATTCATAGCACTGGACATGCTCTGAAAGGTGAGACAGAACTTGGTCAGCACCATTTGGTTCATCAAAGAGCCTTATGTACTGTACAAATATACTGAAGTTTGTTCAGTACAGTAATAACAGACAGTGCTGAGAAGAAAATATAGTGTGCATTTGGAGGTCTCTAGGATGCCAGGAGGAGGAATCTGAGCTCTACTTAATAGAAAAAGAGGTAAAGATTTAAATGCTATGGTCAGTGGACATCATGTCAGAAAATACATTTTCGGAGTGCCCTCTACTTTGCTTATCTGTCATCTTCACCTAAAACGTAATAATTTCTTCACTCCTACCCCTGTGCCACTCTATAAATATTTTCCCCAATCACTGTGCCTTCTTAGGGTAGACATCTCAATATTCAAGATGCTTTGACCTGGTACATACATGTGGAAAATGCACATCACGGGGCTGATAAATGGGTCAGACAATATACATGTGATTTTTTTACATGTTTTATAAGAATGTATTTCTAAGATTACATTCTCAGAGGAAGGCCTCTGCATTGTTTTATAGCTCTTGGTCAGTGATTAATCTAGCAAGTCACGGATACTTTTTAAATGAAACTGTCTTATATTTCTATCCCTGATCCCTTGAGTATTTAAGTTGGTAAATCTATGACCTGCAATCCAAAATCCCTTATGATGAATTTTCTCCCATTGTTGACAAATGCGAATCAGGGTCCAGTTTGTTAGTTAGTGAGGCATCTGTTCGTGTAGTGATCACTAGATCAGTCTTCTAGTGCTGGTCCCCTGCAGGGCCGATGAAGCCGTCACCGCCGTTGCTTCCTCTAACTTGCTTCAGACTTTGCTCTACTGCAACTAAGACCCTGCTTCTACTTCATAGAACCAACAGGAACAGATGACGCTGAGATTCAATGAGTATACAGTCCTTCACAAATCAACTTTATTAATTTAAACACAAAATTAATGAAGAAAAAACCTGTACACAATTGTGGACACAACATATCTTTTTACAATAAGGCCAATATAAATTTCGTCTTTTCAATCTGCATAAACATGAACAGAAAAGGGTTAAAAATTGTCAGCTTCTGTTTGCTTCAAGCAAACAAGGAAAAAAGAAACGAATTCGACTGTTAAACACTTTGAAGAATTCACAAATGAATAATTCTAGCAGCAACATGAACTGTTAGAAGAAGATGGAGTAGCTCTTTCCTACTCTGGGTCAAGGCTGGTGCCGCCCAGACATTTAATATTAAAGACAATTCATCCAAACAGTAATTCCATGGGCATGACAGCTTTAGAGGAGAATGACTAGTATCCAGACAAATCAACTTTTGGAGAAACTTTCTTATGAATATAACAGAGGCGACAATTTTTATTTTCCAAGATGTATGCTTATTATGTAACACCTAATATAAGAGACACATGATGTTATTGTTCATTGATGATGACTGGGCCATTGATTGGTGGCAATGAACTTGGTGGAAAGGAAGACAGTACAAATGAAGGGGGAAGTGTAAATTTGTGCTGATTTCCAGCTATGTGCTAATGTCCTCCTTTATCTAAACAAGAAAACGCAGGCACAATAATAATTTTGAGCACGTGAAAACTCTCTAGTCTCCAATTCACAAACCATTTTATTAATAAAATATATCTATCATCTATATTCTTTCTGTGGGATGAAGCATTTGCATAATCATTTTTTTCAAGTAGTTACATATAATACATTAGTGTTGAAATGAAAAAAAATGAGGTGGTAAGAGGACTTTGGATTTCTTTCAAATCAATTAAACTGCTATGTTCTTTTAATCAATGCCCTCCTAACCTCATTTAAAAAAAAACTCAGAAGAACTGATAGGAATAAAGATTTGGAAAACAAAATCCTTATTGACACTTAATATCCGCACTTTTGGTCTTGACAACAGCATTTTTTAAAAAATCCATTATCTACATATTTATACCCAATCTTTAGAAAAGGCACTGCACATGGAGTTGTGAACACGTTGCCTTAAGCTTCACTATCAAGGCATGACTACCTTTCAATATCATTTCACTAAACAATATGTAAAAGAATCATCCATTATTACAAATTTACACCCAAAATTCTTTCTGTACATGATTGTCTCAGTGATGTACATATTATACGCTTAAATTAGACATACTTTACTTTGCAATGTGCTAATATTCAAAGAACTTGCCACAGTGTGAGGCAAAGGCCTTTAATCACTTATTTCTTATGTTATCTCTTCAATTATTTGATGTCAAAAAGTCTATTTGTGTGAATTGCATGACATATGAATTATACCTCAGTAAATCTGTTTTTTAAAAAGTCTGTTCATAAATAAGTAGAGATGTATAGATTACCCTGGGTATGAGACATCAAAAAGTAAACCTTGTTTATGAGAAAATTCCTCCACTGGTATTCAAGGATACAATTCAGTTTTTCTTGTGCAATTATATTTGCTGTATTGGAGAAGATGTTTGTCACATTGAAAACGCTAAAAGCTGAAGTGCTTGAGATCCTTTCTTCACAGGGTTGAGCCGTGTAGTTACTGTGGCAAAGATACTTTATACTTGCTAGAACATTTTCATGGCTTACTTTCATTGGATTCACAGTCCTAGAGTCAACAGCTTTTCTCAAGAAACAGATGTGGTCCTCCATCAACTGTGAGGGCAGAGGTCAAAACAGACAGCAGCTGCACATCAGTGTGTTGAAATTGCCATGTTCTGGTGTCCAGCGCTGACATGAGACACAGCCCCTTGGATTTGCCCTTGGTCACAGGGCAGTTGTGCCATTTCACAGTCCCGCTGGTGGTTACAGGTACTCCAGTTCCAAGGCATGATGCAGGGCCATGAGGTCTGAGTGACTGGAGACCCTCCAGAAGGGCATCGCATGCTGCAGAGGGGCAGACACATGGTGAGGACAAAGGACACGTCCAGGACAAGCCCTTCTAATACCTACTGAGCTTCACTACCATGATAATGTCATCATTGCAAAAGTGCCAGCTAGCTTCTTAGTATCACAGTGGTTTAAAATAAAAATTCAAACTTGATCCTCTCTGAAGAATACTGGACAGAGTTTAAAAATATAATCTAGAGTCTGTTTCTTTTAAGAAGGTGATAGATATCTCTTAACAAGATCTACTGCAATTCAAATACTATTTCTGAACTTGAATTATAATAGTCAATATGAATGAAACTTTCTTGAGGAAGTCTGCCCCTCAAAATATGCATGTAGCATATTTTTAAAGTTGAAAGTTTAAAAGACGTTTGTATTTTATGAATGTAAACAGATACAGATTTTCTTTCTTAGGTGGTAGCAGTTAATGTTTTTTTCGGACATAATTTTGCTCTTATAGGAGGCAGTCATTCTTTCTTCATTTAATTCTATCAGTTATTCTTCATACTGACATTCAAATGACTATGATATGAGAAAAACTTTAAATGGACATCTAAGGTTGGTCTGTGCATGAGTTTTTACATACTTATATCCAATCCTTAGATAAGTTTCATAGTTGCTGTTAGAGTCATTGATCTAAAAATCAAGTTCAAATGATGGGAATATTTGTGCAAATGATGGGAATGTTTGCAAAACATGTAAATAAACAAGAGAAGAAAAACAGGGCAAAACACATTATCTCAATCCACAGAAGGTGAAAACACAATGGCAAATTTCACCTCAAAAAGTACTTACGCATCAACAAAATACATTCCTTAAATAAGAGAAATATAATACCACATTTTAGAGCACAAAATTCTTCTTATATCATAAATATTTTTTTAAGATGTACTAAGTGGGGAGGTTGAAGTTTAATTTGTAGTTATAGTTCTGAGATATTTGGAAAAATTTTAGATTAAGAAAATCTAGGCTGGAGAGAAAACAGTAGAAGGCAGGTTTTGTTTTTTATCGCATAGGTAATGACAAAAGCTACTATTTTGATGTCGATCACATGGCTGTTCTATATATATCAAGATGCAAACCACTAAGTGTCTTTATTAACAGTGTGTTTGCTTCAGTTCACGCACCACATTCCAATATGGGCTCCATACAACTTTGGGGTAGCTATATATCTTTCTTATTCTTCAATAACAAAATAGTTCAGATGTGAGTACCTATTATTTTTAGGTCTATAGAAGGATGTTCTTCTTAGTTTCATTTAATTTTAAGATGCAACACTCTGCATTTATTCATTTGGGAATTGTTTTTAACCCTGTAGGCACAATATCTAGGTGTAAAAGACTCAGAAATGCATATGGCTCTGAGCAATCCTTTCATGGTTTGTGGGTTAGCATAAGTGAGCAACAACCATGAAAATTTCATTTCTGTGTTTTCAGAGGAACAGAAAGGAGGGAAATATTTTTTGCGTAGAGAGTTGGGGAAGTGCCTGCAAAGAGGAGTTGGTAGCATTCAGAAGAGTGCTAGGATAGCTCTGCAGGTTGGGACACAAAAGAAAAAGTACAAATTCATTTTTAGCTGACTGGATGAGTGTAGAAAGACATATGGTTGGGGATATGACTGCTCTAAGGGCCAGAGGGTGCAGGGCAGGACAGTTCTACTGGGGTTTACTGATACTAATGATAAGTCATTGGGTATTGCATCAGGTAGTATGCTAGGTGCTCGGAGATAGGTAAATGCTATTATCATTATTATGTTGATGAAAAGAAGAAAAAAAAATAATTGAGAAGGAAGTGAGAGGTTTAACTAAGAGCTGTTAAGACTGAAACTAGGGATCCTACCAGGTCTATACTGAATCTAAAGCCACTTACTGTAGAATCTCCTAGATATTCTTCATAGACATTTGATTGAGCTGTATAAATTATCAGCACCATAGCACAGGTTAAAATACACACATGCATCCATCACTACTCTGCTCATAAGACATTGAACAATCTGAGCTACTGTGATCCACAGCTCTGGGTTGGAACAATTATCACTTTCAGTACAGAAAGCAGCCCTCTATTTTCCTTCTTCAAACATCCATCCCTTCTTTTAAAATTTATTTATTTATTTCATACAGGGTCTTGATACATAGTTCAGACTCAAATTGATCCTTCTGTCTCAGCCTCCCCAGTACTTGGACTAGAGGTGTGCACTACCACATCCAGTTTTGGGGCCAGCACAGCATGCAGTACCAGGGATCAAACTCAGGTCCTTATGCTTGCCAGCCAGGCTCTTATGCTACTGAGCTGTCACCCCAGTCCCCAAATCCCTTCTTATCTGACTCCCCAAAAATAGCCATAAACATTTCTGTGTATTTTCCCATGCACACACATTCAAACATGATTTAAATAGACATATATACATATATATGATGTTCACTCAGCATCCTGCTCATTTTAATACTAAAGTTCATTCTACACACATTTTATAAGAATGTCATTATTTTCAGAGTTTTCAAGTTTTGAACTATATATAGAACTCTTTAAGACCAAGATAAAGCAAGACCTATGTTACAAAGAATATGTAAAATTTGTATTTGACAAGGTCAGTCAGGTCCCCTCATAGTTTACTCTGGAATCATCCAGCAAAAAGCCTAACCATAAGGTATTAAAAGGAAAGCCATATTAATATGCTGAGTTG
>PVKN010044610.1:0-10065 GCA_004027915.1 Capromys pilorides
TATGGTCTCAAGGTGATACAGGGGAAAAATGATCTTGGTGGATGACCTCAAAATGATGTAAGGAAAGGTTTATTGCAAGTGTTAATGTTTAATTGTTTGACTAATCTTACATATCTATATCTATTAATCTAAACAGATTTGATGATGAAAATATGTAATACAACCATTGTTAAATTTTTCTTGTTTTGAAAATCCTGTACTATATGTACTCTTGCTTGTTACTGTTTTCCTATCTTTGTTTCTGTTATTTTTACTCTTTAAAATAAAAATAAATAAAATTTAAAAAAAAAAATGACATAAGGAGAAAATATGGAACTCCTGACCTGAAAGGTACCTGGGAGGAGTTTGTGTTTTCTAAAACCGAGGAATGAATTGTAGGAACAGAAGGAGGTTATGAGCAGAATATATTTAGTGGGGGAAAGAAAGCTCCTGTCAGAGAGAGGGACAGAAGGGGGTCCCCAAGCAAGTGGTCCCTGGGAAGCTGTCTCTTCCAGGGGGTTTTATAGTGTAAAACTGTTGCAGGCAGACAAGTTAGGTAGAAATATTATAGGCAGTCAAACAGGGTTAGGCCCTCCAAGGAGATAACACAGAAGGCAAGATATCCAGCAACTATGGGAGGGACAGACATTCCTGCTGTGGGCCAGACCTGAAGACCAAAGATCCAGCAAATGCTGACCTCCTTAAAGATTGACATCCGAGGTTGATCATTACCCTGAGGAGGCCAGAAGAATCACTAATCTAACTACTACCGGATGGCTACCTAATAAAGTTCTGTTCTGCACTCACTCCCGCTTGCTACATGACTCACCTTCCCATTTGGTCCTGGACTTAATCAATTTTACCTGAGCAGTGATGCTTGTAACCTCATTGGTTGACCATGGCTTTGTCCCACCTCATGTCCGCTTAAGCGAGTCCTCATTTTCTCTACCTTGCCCCACGTGATTTTGCCCTATAAAAATAACCTGGAAGAGACAGTTTCCTGGGCAACCCGCTCGGGGGGCCCCCCTTCTGTCCTCAGACAGAAACTTTCTTTCCCAATAAACATTCTACTCTCAATCTTCGTTTGTTCCTAAAACTCATTCTTCGGTTTTAGAGAACACTAACTTGTCCCAGGTACCTTTCAGGTCCTGAGATTATTTTTACACTGCATCAAAACCATTCAGTGAGATGGGTCTAAGGTGGTAGAGAACATGGTAACTCACTTAGGTGGGCATGAGGTGGGACGAAACTATGGTAAACCAAAGAGGTTACAAGCACCATGACTCAGGTAAAATTAATTAAATCTAATACCAAATGGGGAAGCGAGTCACTCAGCAAGAGGGCATGACAGGGTTTCTTCCTTTTGGGTTTTGGATTAGTGACTCATTTGGGCTCTTTCAAAGGGATTGATATCTACTTAGTATATCAATTCCTGATATCCATCCCTAGGGAAGTAGGGGTATTGTTTTCTCTCTTTTTTTTTTTTGTGGCAGGCTCAGCCTGCCCTGGGGGTGGGGCTGGCACAGCATGTGGTGCTGGGGATCAAACCTTTGGTTGCCTAAACTTGCCTAAGGCGGCGCATTAGACCACTGAACCATCTCATCAGTCCTGTTTTCTCTTTGTCCTGAGGTCTGGCCCATAGGGAATGTCTGTCTCTTTCAAGTTACAAAATCACCTTGTTTTGCATCTTGTCTCCTTGAGGGCCTGGCCCTGTCTGGTTGTCCATAATATTTCTATCTAATCCACCTGCCTACAACAAAGGTACATTCATTTACCTACAAATGCCTCAAATTTATGTTTCATGGTAGTGTAATACTCACTGATTCATCTACTGATGAATATTTGTTTCCACCTTTTGCTGAATGTAAATAATCTACCATGAATTTTTTTTTTTTTTTTGGGGGGGGGTCTTTCTGAGACAGGGTCTCACTATGCAGTTCAGGCTGGCCTTGAGCTCACTTCTGTAGCCCAGGCTGGTCTCGAACTCGCACTGATCCTCCTACCTCAGCCTTCCAAGTGCTGGGATTACAGGCATGTGCCACCACACCTGGCTTCTACTATGAATATTTTTATACAAACATTTGAGGATCTGCTTTCCGATTCATTTGGGTACATATCTAGAAGTAGAGTTTGAGTCATATTGAAGCAGGAAGAAAAAACTGATCTGGGGTGGATGACCTCCAATAGGGAACCTCCAAATGATATAGGGAAAATCGATCCCCAACCTGAAAAGTACCTGGGATGAGTTCGTGTTCTCTAAAGCCGAAGAATGAATTTTAGGAACAGCCGGGCGTGGTGGCGCATGCCTGTAATCCCAGCACTTGGGAGGCTGAGGCAGGAGGATCAGTGAGTTCGAGACGAGCCTGGACTACAAAAGTAAGCTCAAAGCCAGCCTGAACTGCACAGCGAGACCCTGTCTCAAAAGGACAGAAAAAAAAAAAAGAATTTTAGGAACAAACAGAGGTAATGAGCAGAAGATATTTATTGAGAGAAATAAAGCTCCTGTCAAAGAGAGGGACAGGAGGAGGTGGGGTCCCGAGTGTGTGTCCCCAGGGAAGCTGTCTCTTCCAGGGACTTTTATAGAGGAGACATGGGAACTCGCTTAGGTGGGTATGAGGTGGGACAAAGACTATGGTCAACCAATGAGATCACAAGCACCACTGCTCAGGTAACATTGATTAAAATTGGGATCCAATGGGAAGGCAAGTCACGTAGCAAGCGGGCAAGAACACCACCTATTGGGCTTGGGCTCGAGACCCTTTCTGGGATCTTTCAAGGTGATTGATACCTACTCTTGGAAAGTTACCTCGTCCTCCAGGTCGTCCTTGAGGGCCTGGCCCTGTCTGACTGCCTATAATATTTCTATCTAATTCAGCTACCTACAACAATATGGTAATTGTACCTTTAACTTTTTTATGGGGCAACTGTTTTCAGCAATAGCTGTGTGCCACGTTACATTCACACCAGCAATTTATGCACGTCACCCTTTATTCTTTATCTGTTCTTTTCACTTCTTTCTCCTTCTAGAAAACCAGAAAACCACCCTCCTCAGCCCCCAATCCTTGGGGTAAAGGGTGGGAGGTGCCGCACCTCCAGCAGGGCAGCAAGATTTCTCAGGGCAAAACCTCCCATCTTGCCTTCTCTGGGAACCGAGCTGTGCAGCAGGGGCTGGGAGGTCGGGCTGCCACGTCCCCAGCATCACTACGGCACAGCCACCACCGTGGCCACTCAAGCGGTCTCATAAACTGCCGCCCTAGGTCTTCTCCACCTCCGTCCTCTCCCTGAACCCCCTTTCAACTCCCACTAAAGAGCAACGCAGCCAGGCTGCAGGAAGCAGCTCCTTTGAACGGCCCGCGGCCAGACCTTCGCCCTCCTGCCCGGCCCTTGGCCAGGGCCCCCGGCTGGGCGCAGCGGGCGTGCGCAGGGAGTGGCCCAGCGTCCTCCGCCCTGCCCGGAGTTACTGCCGGGCCGAGAGCGGACTCGTCCAGGGGTTACTCCCGTTCACTGACCCCGCGGCGCCTGACGGCACGCAGCCAATCAGCAGCGACTGGAGGCCCCGCCCCGCCGCGCTCACTAGGCCTCGCGCAGCCAATCAGCAGCGCTGTAGCCCCCTCGCCCCACCCCCGCCGCGCTAACCGGACCTCCTGTGGCTACAGCGCTTCCTTTCTGCGCCGCGAATCCCGGTGCTGCCCTCGAGTCTTTGTTCTAGTTTTTGAGCTTCGGAGTGGCAGAGGTCTCCGAGTCCTGGGCACTCTGGGCCCCGCGTGGATGGGGAGGACCGACCTTCCCAGTAGAGGCCTCCTCCGCCTCCTCTGCGGGAGGAAATGCGGAGGCTGTAGCCTGTTAGCGCTCCCCCCTGGGTGTGCGCGGGGGGCGCTCGGGGGCCAGGCAGGTCTTAGAGGTGGCGTGGTGGAGCAGGGTGTGAGTACTGGCGAGGAGCCTGCGGCCTGCTTCCTACAGGAGGCGAGTCAGCAGCTGTGTCCCAGGAGGACAGAAAAGTCCCTTGTTGCAGAAAGTTGCACTGGTGGCAAGAATAAAAGCGAACAGACCAGGGCTGGACAATAAGATTGGGGGGTTAGTGCGGCTGAGGCGTGGTACCCCGGGACCTCCACGTCCAGGCTGGTGGAGGCAGGGATGGAGAGGCAGGCGGAAGTGGAGGAATTTTGAAGCGAGATCAGTAGGATCTGGGATTAAAGTTCAGAGAGATGTCCAGCACGAGGGAGCTTCTTGCCTGGTTGCAGGGACGGCGCTTGTACTAATTTAAATGTCTCGTGAGAGTGACATTGAGCTGGGATAGGTAGCGGAGTGCATTTGTCACACAAGTTAAATGGCAAGGAGTGGTGGTCACTAGCACAGTAGTTCATGGGATCAGATGAGTTGCAATGGCTGTGCCTACTTGGCACCAGGAAAGTGTCGCCTGACCTGCCCCTTTTCACACTGTCCTATTCGTGCACAAGGCCAGGCTGAATGTGCTGGCCTAGTAACAGTCTTTTCACTTCAGGCTCAGTGCCTCTTATCCCACTCAGGGACAAAGCGTTATTTGTGATGGCAGACACATACATTTGGAAATATCCTACTTGAAAAAGAATTAGAGAGCTAAAGAGTTTAGTAAATCCAGGGAGAAGGTTGGTTATGTAGGAAGAAATTATAGAGTAAAATTGAACAACGAACCTGGGAATGTAGCCTCAAATAGAAAAAGGATGCAGAGTTGAAGTGTTTTAAGAGTAGTGATCAGCTTAAGATAACGATATGTGTGTTGGCTGGGCCTGCCTCTTCCCTCTGGCCAGACTGTTATCTCCACCTGCCATTTCCACCGAGAAGCCCTGAGTAATCACGACTAGAGGAAACCCAGCCTATTGCTGGACATGGGCACAGGTCTCTTTGTTCTCCAACCCTGACTTTCCTTCCAGTTATGCTTCAATCAAAACAGACTTTAAAAGACATCTTGCTGTAGCTGTAACTGAGATGCTGTGCTGTATTCCAGTTGCTAACTAATCAAAATTATACTAAAGACTTGTTTTTACAAATATAATATATAGTTGTTCATGTACCAAGGACTTAAGGTATTTCAGTAATTAAAACAAATCCCCAAGGACAGATACCTTGTCAGTGTAAGAAGTTCTGAAGACACTGGCTACACAGCGTCCAATAGCTTTGGGCCTATAGATAGATCCAGGTCTTGTATTTATGACATAAAACTCAGAGCCACGGTGTTAAAAGGGAAAATCCCTCAACAGTGCCCCTTGCTTACAATGGGGACCATATCTAAAACACTGAATGGGACATTGGTTTAACCTAAATGCTATATATCGATAAGTTTATTAAGTTAGCCTGGTTGATTTCTGATGCAACTCAGGTACCTCATGTTGATAGTAAATACAGATGTGACCTTTTTTTAGATTAGATTTCTCAGAAATAAGATTGCCTAATGTTTTGTAATACATTATATGTGTGCTAATTGGAAAAGATTAGACATTTTTTTAAATGTTGTGATTTCAGACAATATGAGTTTTTCAATTAAAAGTGTTTACAAAAAAGTTTTATACAAATAAAAATAGCTTGCTGATGTCACTGTTCTCTCACAAGGTGTAACTAGGAAAGTATGCCATACTAAGATTATTTAAAAACAGTGACAGTAAAAATAAGGTATTAATCTAGTTTTCATAAATTCTCAAAATTTAAAGGTAATTATAACTACAGTTAGAGGAACTTCTACCAAACTGTCAAACTCCATAAATAAAGGAGTCTAAATGCCAGAGTGTTAGCTTAAATGCTCATTCTTTAATTATACATGTGCTAATCTCAAAGTTGTTTCCTAAAAGATACCAATACCCAGGTAATCATACAGGTAAAATCTATAGTAAATATGCCTGATTTTATCTAGATTCCATTTGCCGAGATCCACCAGATTTTGTCTATAGAGATATGACAAGGCCTTAGCTACCCAGCCAGTGGCCCCACTTGCAAACTAGAGAGTGCTCAGTGTTTTCTCTATTTCTGGCAATTCATGTGGCCCAAGTAAGACATAAAGGGCCAGTTTAAGAGATCTCTGCTGATAGACCTACAAAACATTAGCTTCCAGATCCTTCCGCTAATGTCTCAATAGCTGTCCAAAATATTAGATATCAAATCAATCGTATGTAAAATGATGAGGTCCCCAGACCCTATCTTTGTCATCTTTGTTAAAGTCATTACTGTTTACTTGGTAAAAATCATTTTGACTATATTCATGATTATCCTGTTAATATTATTTGACCCATGTATGTTTCATAGTTTCTTTGATTTGTCTCCTCCAGATTCAAAGCTGTATGTTTACCCATAATAAAAATGCCTGGTATCTCTTGAGGGCCTTTATCTAGGGCCTCTGGAGAGTATCTCTGACTGTTGGTTTACAACTACTGACGTAAGGGAAAATGATCCCCAGCCTGAAGAGTTTGTGTTCTCTAAAACCAAAGAATGAATTTTAGGAACAAACAGAGGTTATGAGCAGAATAGATTTATTGAGAGAAAGAAAGCTCCTGTCCAAGAGAGGGACAGGAGGGGGGTCCCGAGTAGGTGTCCCCCAGAAGCTGTCAATTCCAGGGACTTTTATAGAGAAGATGTGAGAAGTCGCTTAGGTGGATATGAGGTGGGACAAAGACTATGGTCAACCAATGAGATTACAAGCACTATTGCTCAGGTAATATATATATATATATATTTTTTAATGTTTTATTTATTTATTTTAACTGCCGGCTCAGCCTGCCCCAGCGTTGGGGCTGGCGCAGCATGTGGTGCCGGGGATTGAACCGCAGTCCCTGCAGTTGCCTAAGCTTTCCTAAGTAGGTGCTTTAGACCGCTGAACCATCTTGCTGGTCCAATGCTCAGGTAATATTGATTAAAATTGGGATCCAATGGGAAGGCAAGTCACATAGCAAGCAGGTAAGAGTATCACCTATTGAGCTTGGGCTCGTGACTCTTTCCAGGTGATTGATACTTACTTAGCATATCAATCCCTGATGCCCACCCTTAAGAAGTATGTAGTTGCTTCTGTTTACTGTTGTCTTAACATCTGGCCCACAGCGGAAGAGTGTCTGTCTCTAGTTGGAAAGTCACCTTGTCTTCCATGTCGTCCTTGAGGGCCTGGCCCTGTCTGACTGCCTATAATATTTTTATCTAACTCAGCTGCCTACGACACTACGACCCCTTTCAGCCTGAAGAAGCCAGAGTGGTCATCGCCCATGGTTCCCTCATGGCAGTTTGGGTTACTTCTTCAGAGGGGGTAATGTTATAGACAGCTGAATTAGAAATATTATAGGCAGTCAGACAGGGCCAGGCCCTCAAGGACAACGTGGAAGACAAGGTGACTTTCCAACTAGAGACAGACACTCCTCCGCCGTGGGCTAGATCTTAAGACAAGGGTAAACAGAAGCAACTACATACTTGCCTAGGGATGGGCATCAGGGATTGATACTCTGAGTAGGTATCTCACCTCAAAAGACCCTTGAAGGAGTCACGAGCCCAAGCTCAATAGGTGGTGTTCTTGCCTGCTTGCTATGTCACTTGCTTTCCCATTGGATCCTGATTTTAATCAATGTTACCTAAGCAATGGTGCTTGTGATCTCATTGGTTGATCATAGTCTTTGTCCCACCTCATACCCACCTAAGCGACTTCCCACGTCTTCTTCTCTATAAAAGTCCCTGGAAGCGACAGCTTCTGGGGGACACCCACTCGAGACCCCCCTCCTGTCCCTCTGTTGGACAGGAGCTTTCTTTCCCTCAATAAATATGTTCTGCTCATTAAAAAGAAAACAAAAACAAAAAACAGTATATGTGTTGGGTGTGGTGGCACATGCCTGTAATCCCAGCACTTGGGATGCTGAGGCAGGAGGATCAGTGTGAGTTCGAGACCAGCCTGGGCTACAGAAGTGAGCACAAGGCCGGCCTGAACTGCATAACGAGACCCTGTCTCATAAAAACAAAAAAAGAAAGAAAGAAAACAATATGTATGCTACTGTTTTTTGTTTGTTTTTTACGTTACATTTGTGACTTCAGAAGACCACAAAGGAACAGTTAAGACAAGAGACCTGTAGAATGCTGTGACCGGGCTAACCAGCTTTATACAATACCAGAGATTCTTAAACTGCAATACCTAAGTAAAAGGAAGTGCCACTGGTGACCCCTATTTCTCAGAGTGGGGCTGGGAATTCAATGGCATATGAAGTACAGTGCCCAAGCACAGATAGGGCTTGGGCAGTGGGGAGGGGAGGGTGATCCAGCAGCAGTACTGCATGAGGAGGGGCTGCGAGCCTGGGCTGCTGGAAAGAATAAACATAAACACAAATGAAGAGGCTGTGCGTGGGGCTAGACCTAGACTAAAAACAGAGCAGAAGCAAGCGAGTGTTTTCAGACTAAACAATGGAGAAAGTTTATGAGGAGACTTGGGTGCTGATTTAAAATAGGACATGGACATGGGTCAAAGAATATCAACAGGATAATTTTGAATACAGTCAAAATGTTTTTTACCAAGTGAATAGTAATGAGACCAAATCTGGTGGATCCCAGCAAAAGGAATCTATGTTGTGGAGGCTGGCCACTTTGTACAGTGGTTCAAGCTGAGCTTAAACTTTGGTGAGCTTCCTGCTTCAGCCACCCAAGTGCTAGGATTTCAGGTGTGTACCATCATACTCAGCTGTAATCATTCTTACTATAAGATGAATTAACTGCCTTTTTTATATATCATTTTTTTAGGACTGATAAGATAGATCAGTGAACTAAGCTGCTGCTTAGGCAAGTGCAAAGACCAACATTTGATTCCTGTCCTGCATGCCGGACCAGCCCTGCCCCCAGAGCATGCTGAGCCGGTGACCAAGTTGGAGCGTGGTGGTGCATGCCTGTAAGCTCAGCGCTGGGGAGACTGAAAACAGGAGGATCACTATGAGTCTGAGCTGTGTCATGAGACCCTGTGCCAAATAATTATATATATGTCATTTTTTTCTTGAAAAAATTATAGATAGCCAAACAATGGTTAACCAGACCTTGGTATTTGGCAGAACTTTTCTCAAATATTAGTAAGGTCACGTTATTATTAGCTTAAGGAACCAAGTTGTGAATTTAGTTCCAGTGATGAAATATGACCTATTAGGGAAAAAGTAGAATTTGGAAATATCTCAGGGGTAGCACAGCTATATAATAACTTAAGGCTCATGTGATGAACTCTGTGGTAATGTTAGTGAATCTGCAAGATTTTCTTCTTTCCTTCTTTTTTTTTTTTTTTGTCTTTTTGAGACAGGGTCTCACTATGCAGTTCAGGCTGGCCTTGAGTTCACTTTTGTAGACCAGGCTGGTCTTGAACTCTCATCGATCCTCCTGCCTCAGCCTCCCGAGTGCTGGGATTGCAGGCGTGCACCACCACAGCCTGGCTTGTGCAAGGGGTTTCATAACCCAATGAACCAATGTTTTCTATATAACTAAAATATAACAAAATCATGCATGAATAAATTCTGCCTTCAAAGTGTGAGCAAGACCAATGGACTGTTATGTAGAAGAATATGAAAATTTTGTTGATACTGTTTTAGGTTTTACAATGCAACTAACATTAAGAAACTATGGCTTGGAGCTGGTGAGATGGCTCAGCAGTCTAAAGCGCCTGCTGAGGCAAGCTTAGGTAACTGCAGGGACCTTGGTGTGATCCCCAGCACCACATGCTGTGTTAGCCCCACCCCCAGGACATGCTGAGCTGACCATTATATATATATATCACTCTGCCTTGGAGCCAGCTGATTATGCGCTGAAACCTCCAGTAACTGTGAGCTAAATAAACCTTCCTTTTCCTCATTTTGAGTGTTGGGTATTTGTCCCAGCAACAAGAAAAGAGTAACTAACACAGCAATTAAAATACTACTCTCGGGGCCGGCGAGATGGTTCAGTGGTCTAAAGCGCCTGCTTAGGAGGGCTCAGGCAACTGCGGGGACTGCAGTTCGATCCCCGGCACCACATGCTGCGCCAGCGCCACCACCAGGGCAGGCTGAGCCAGCCACAAAATGAATAAATAAAGAAACAAACAAATACAACAAGCAAACAAATAAATAAATAAATAAAATTAAA
>PVKN010044611.1:0-10065 GCA_004027915.1 Capromys pilorides
TCAGTTCTCTACTTTTTAGGAAGATGTATATGTTGTGTTAACACTTTCAAGTAATATTAAATGACTACACTGAACTTTTTTTTCCTAGTATAAACAACTACATTGTGGATTATTAGCATTTTTGTTAAATTCATTACATTTGTGTGAATGTGAATATCAAAAGCTAAATATACTTATTTTATATTCAGTAATATATTTATTTTAAAGCAAATTATTTCAAGAGTGGTATTACTATTTATTGCAGACATATCTTAGGGAACAGCAGGAAAATTTCATACAACAACCTTTGGTCATTGTGCACAGTTATATTTTCCTCAGCAAATTGTAATTGGCAAACAGTTGTTTATGTTGATCAGTATCAGAAGTCACCTTCCTCTCTTCCTAAAGTCACTGAGTTAATTCCTGTAAAATTACTCTGCACCGCTTTGAATGGGAAGTATTCTAAATATATAGCCTAGAATTAGAACTGTTGCCTCTTTATATTGTTCATAATGAAATGATTTATGTTCACTCAGTTTTGAACCATTGATATAATAATATACTCAGCCATGCATGCTGGCAAACACAGCTAATGCCAGCATTTGGGAGGCTGAGGTAGCGGGGACTCAGAGAGTTGTAGGCCTGTCTTGGCAAGGCCAGCCTGAACTGCACGGTCAGATCCTGTCTAAAGTAAATAAGTAAATAATGATGATGATAATAATAATAAAACTTATATAATGTATATATTTTATGTAATGGTATATATATTTAATGAAAATTAATCAAACCATTAATTTACATTATTTTTCATTTTCTCTAACATTAGTAAACTAGGAATCTAAATGACAGACATTTTATAACAAAGCTTTTTCCTTCAGTTCATTTTCTTCCATATATTAATATACCATACACTTTACATTTTAAACTATTGTCAATTTTCAAAAATTCTGTACTTTTGAATTTACTAAAAGTAGTGATTTAGTACAATAAATATGATATTTGGTTTTGTAGGCAGCAAGTTTTTCAATTGATATTCCTTCTTTTTTTTTTTATTTGTATTTTAAGGCAGGGTCTACATGGTGTTCAGAGTCTCACTACTAGACTGGACTCGTAGTTATCTGCCCGTTTGTAGCTTCCCAAGAACTTGGATTGCAGGCACGCGCCACCACGCCCAATCTCAATTGCAATCCCAGGGCACCCAGGGGTGGGGCTGGCAGGGCATATTCCTTCTTATAAACATTGTGCCTTTAGTTGTTGACAATGTTTTCCTTTGTTGTTGTCGTTATTAATGCTATTTTTAGTTTTTAACTTGTACTTTTTAAAAATTGTTATTTTATTTATATTAACTATAGAGTCTACAGAGTCTCACTATGTAGACTAGACTTGTAATGATCTTCCTGTGTTCAGCCTCCCAAGAGCTGGGGTTGCAGGGCTGTGCCACCATTCCCAGTCTCAGTCACCATCTCAGTGTACCCTGGGGACCTGGCTGGCATGTCAAGTCTGAGATCAAACCCTGGCCATTGCATCTGCCTAAGCAGGTGCTTTAGTCTGCTGAGCTATTTGGCCAGCCCTAAAATATTTTATTTTATTTTATTTTATTTTATTTTATTTTATTTTATTTTAGTTTGAAGAGTAAAAACATAAGCAAAAACAAATAGTAGAAACAAAGACAGAAACAGGGTAGCAAAACATATGTTACAAAGACAGAAACAGGGTAGCAAAACATACGTTACAGATTTTCAAAATAAGGATAAGTATTAACAATGGTTCTAAGCACTTGCCTGGCAAGTGCAAGGCAAGAATTCAATTCCTGGTACTGAAAAAAAAAAAAAAAAAAGGCACAATCCCTAGATGAGATGGCTCAGTGGTCTAAAGCACCTGCTTAGAAAAGCTTAGGCAAATGCAGGGCCTGCAGCTCGATCCCTGGCACCACATGCTGTGCCAGCCCCATCCCCAGACCAGAATGAGCTGGCCATAATATGAAAAAAAAAAAAGAAAGAAAGAAAAAAGAAAAAAAAAACCCAATGGTTGTTCTCTTATCTATTTTTGTCATCAAATCTGTTGCTCGGATTAAGAGGTGTGTTGTTTTCCCCTCCTAGAGCACACTACCTTGCATCTTTCACTTGTTGGCTTATTGGCTCATTGCACTCAATATGAAATGTACTTTTTGGTATCAAATTAATTTTCAGTTAGTGAAATTAATTAATTAAATTAATGAGAACAGTTTCTTTTCATCTTTGTCCATTTTAGTCCATATAAACCTTAAATGCACTTACTCTCCTGGGGTTTTAAAGACCTTGCAAAAGCTCTAGACCACATGCCTTTAGGACAGTGATGCATGGCTGTAGAAAGAAAGGCAGGAGCAGTTCACCTCTGCTGGAGAAAGTCACTGAGACCTCATGATAGCAAAGGTGAGGCCCAACATTGCCAGTGCCCAGGGCAGTGAGGACAGAGCAAGCCAGGTAGGGTGGCTGTAATGCATCAAAAGGATTGCAGAGGGGCTGGGCCAGTAAAGCCAGCTTGGAATGCCTGTGGAAGGTCATTGTATTGATCACAAGAGATCCAGCATTTATCCTGCTTGGTGTCTAGATACTCAAGGTCATTCATGGGAATGGTATAGTAGGACTCAGACCCTTTCGTCATGTGTGTTTTCATTAAGAAATTTAAGAAACAATTAAGGCTTAATAACACCTCCTGTAATGATTGTGGCAGACTCTAAAAAGACATAAGTGATTTTTTACCTTGCTGAATGATTGGTGATTTATTTCCTTGGTCTTCTACTGGGATAATATAAATATATATTATATGCAATCTAATATATATATTATCTTTGTATGGTAAAGTGAATTAAATTCATTTCTTCTTAGAATATTGAGCTTTCAGCTGTAGCTATTATCTAATCCAAAAAAAAAAAATTTATTACCCTTAAAATTCACCTTATGTCTTTAGTGGTGATGTCGCTGTTCTTTCTAATCTCCTTTCTTGTCAGCATGCCTCCTGTGTGTGGATGCATCATTTAGAAGGAATTGTATGATATATAACCTTCATGTATGCTTTTTCACCTAGCATAATGTTTTTCCTGCTTAATACTCATTTAACATAATCAGTTTTTAATGTGTGAATAATATTTCACTATATTTATACACCAGATTTTCTTATTTGTCGTACGGTTACTGGACCTTTGGAGGGTTTTTTGGTGTTGTAAGCTATGTATGATTAAGCATGATACATGTGTGTACATATATGTATACAGTCACATGTGTTCATTTTTTAAAAGAGGGAACTATACATCAGTTTATTAGTATTATTAATTTATGTATAAGATAGGTACTTTTTCCCCTCACAAAGTGACACTGATTACAGTCTGCCATAACAGGTGCCCACATATCATTGTCAGCTTCCTCTGGTGGCCCAGTAGCAGGAAGGTCACGTATTCATTTTTAATTTTTTAAATTTTTATATTCATTTCATTAGAAACATACATAAAGAGAAATTCTGGGTTTTTTTCTCTCTCTTTTTTTTTTTTTTTTTGTCAGGACCCGGGTTCAAACTTACGACCTTGCACTTGCTAGGCAGGCACTTGTGCCAAGGAGCTATCTCCTCAGTCCCAGAAATACTGGATTTTAAGATGTCTTTGTGTGTAGCTTTCTGAGGAACTTCTAAAATATTCTCCAAAGTTTGTAAACCATTTAACCTTGCAGCCACAAACAGGCGTGTGCCAACTTTTTCCCAGAATTGCCCAAAGTTGTTACAGCGTGTCCTTGTGACTAGAGCCTTCCTAGTGGATGTGGAGTGGTGTCTCGCTGGCATGCAGTGGGGATGGTATTACCAACAGTGTGGTAGTATACTGGCGTGGTGGTGTTTGCCTCTGTTAGTTACCTTTCTAGCTGCTGGGCACAGTACCTGATATCATAACCTAAATATGTGTAGCACTGACGGACTCATGTTTTATGGGAATGCAGCCAAGGTCAGCTGTTTCAAGGCAGAAATACCACGGCCACAGGGCATGGTGGACCAGAGATGCTTAGATTACAACAGATGAGAAGCAAAGCATGGGAAAAGATCAGATGGGGTTGCCCAGGCCACACCTGCCTGAAGCAGCCAGGCACACATTGAAGTGCGCTCCACTAGTGTCCTTGGTGGATGGCATGACCCATAAGTACGGCACCCCGCCTAACAGCCACACTCCACCCTTCGTCATCTCGACACTCAAAACTCCTCCTGAAACCACTTTTATTTTCAAATAAAAGACAACATTAAGGTCATCATACTAATACAAGTACTGTGCACGTGACTGGTAATGTAGTAGTCCCTTCCGCAAAGTCTCAACGTTTACAGCATTGTCCAAAAGTGCCAGACCAGGCTGATAATAGGACTCACAGCAAATTTTTAGCTGTGAATCTCTGTTTAAAAAAGAATCCTAAGATATAGTACCACAGTGTAAAGATTCCTATTCTAAAAGAGTGGAATAGAAAATAGAAAAGAATTGTGCCAAAATGATACTAAAACCTAGCAGGCCAGCACTGAGTCCTGTAGCTGTGTATCTGACATCTGAGGCTCTTGGCTATAAACTGTAAGTTCTGAGGGCTCTGGTTGCCCAACTATAGGCCCTTGTCTAGTGGAGCCTCCTGGCCCCTAGTGGCTCTCCTCACAGCCTGCAGCTTTCCTCAGCAGATATTCCACACCCCTGCATCGTGACTTCCCAAACCTTTGCTATACCGGGGCTGCCTCCTCATGGCCCCAGATCCTGCTCTTTCAGGGATCTTCCCTTTGCTTACCGGGCCTTCATTTGGACTCCTTCAGTCCATGTGCTTGAATTCTGCATGGTGACAGCAGGTCTGTTGTCAGCAATAGCCAGAATGGTTACAGAGGCTTTTGAGGGCCTGGGTGGCCCTCAAACGAATCCCAAGGACCTAATTCCCCTTGAGGCCTATGAAGCAGGGAGCCCAAAGACTTCCTTGTGAAATGAAAGGTTGATACTTTTACACCCTTGAGCCTGGGATGGTTAAGGTTTAGCTGATTTCTGAGATGTCTCAAAGGTGTATTTTATTCTCTTTCTGTGGAAAATACTTGCTCTCTGTAATCTGAACTTGTTAGGAAGCACATCTTCTTTTTTAAAAAATAATATTTTAAAGAGAATTTAAAAATAATAGATAAGCCAATAGAAACCATATATAATTTTAATAAGATGATATGTATTCAGCAGTGTTTATTATATTGCACATTATTGTCACAAATGTAGTTGCTCAGACTATAGATATTAGTATATAAAATTGGTCAAAGTAAATTTTTATCTTATTTTATTTTTATTATGTATTTGGCTCAGGATCTCACTATACAGCTTGGACTCACAGTGATCTTCCTGTATTTAGCCTCCTCAGGATTGAGAAGACAGACATGCACCACCACATCCCATCTCAGAGACCAGCTCTGTGCACCCAGGTGTAGGGCCAGAATGGCATGAGGATCTGGGAATCAAAATTTATTCCCTGAGCTTGCCTAAGCAGGCACTTAGTCTCTGGGCTATGCAAAAATTTTAAACCTTAACTGCTGTCCCCCAAAAACTGATAGAAATTCGTAGTACCATCGTCTTAGCTATCATGTGTATGTACTTACATGATTTTTCCCCTTTCTTTCTTTCTTTCTTTCTTACCTATTTTTTCTCTGGTTCCTTATTCCTTATGTTCAATTTCTTTTCCTTTTACTACATCTATTATACCCTTCAGATTGCATTTACTCTTTCAGGTTCTTGCACTAAAGAGACAATACTCAATCCCCAGGCCTGCTGTGTCAGCCCCACCCCCACCCCTGGTGCACAGTGAGGCGGCAATTGAGACTGGGCATGATGGCATGCTCATTGTAATCCCAGCTCTTGGAAGGCTGTAAACAGGTGGATCGCTAAGAGCCCCATCTAGTAGTGAGACCCTATATACCCTATGGGTCCTTCCATAAAAAATGTAGAAAAAAATAAAGAGACAGAAGCTGGGGAGATAGCTCAGTAGAATAAGTGCTTGCCTGGCAAGCACAAGGATCTGAGTTTAATCCCCAGTTAAAAAAAAAGAAAAGAGAGATAATACAATGTTTATACTTGTGAGTCTGATTTATTTCATTTATGAGCATAGCCTCTGGTTGTATCCATTTACCTGTGAAAGTCTCAAGTTTTTCTTTATAGCTGAGTGATACTCCTTTGTATGAAAATGTCACATTTTTTATTCTATTGCTCAGCTAATGGGCATTTTGGTTGTTTGGAAAATTTAGTGATGCCAACTTGGGAAGCACATCTTATTTCGCCCTAACTTTACACATGGTACCTCCTGGGCTGCAAGTTATAATATTCAAAATTTTCTGCTCTGACTACTGCCTCCAGTTATCGCCATAAACCTGATAAAAAGTCGCCAGCAGAACCCCTTCCACAGTCTGAATGGAGGCCTCCTGCAATGGCCTTGCCTACTGCTTCCCTATCAGCACCGTGATCCTCTGAGCTCAAAGCAGAATCTTCCATCAAGCTATGCCCACAGCATTCTGGTCCTTTAGCTCGTATCTCCACGCCTTTCCACTTCCCCCTGCAAGCAGTTCCATGGAAGTTTCTAAGTCACGGAATTGAGTACACTTGCAGACATTTCTCTGTGACTACTTTCCCTGTTTGTCTGCTTTCCTACTGAGGAGCACAATTCCTAACAACCGCAGCTTAGAAGAGGAGAGGTCTAACTGGGCTCATGTTAGGAGATTCTGTCCAGGGTCAGTTGGCTCCAAGGAAAAAAGATCCTATGAGAGCTGCACAGCAGATTCTCAGGCCCTCACAGCTGGAGAGAAAGGGGGGTGAAGAATGCCAGAGGAAGGTCCAGGGGAAGAGACCTCACTCCAAGGCCTTGCTGCCGGGACCCGCCCAGATACATCACAGCTGAGCTCCACCGATCCCCAGGCCGATTCAGAGCCAATTATGCAGACTGCTGTCCTGATTCCCTTATTGCTTAAGTGTGTTTATTTGATTACTGTCAAATTTGAACTTTTCCTCATGTTGAGACAGTTTCTTTCATGTAGTTCAATGTAAAAAATGGCAAGGTGAAGATGGCTTGATTAACTCTGTTCAATTCAGTGATAAGAAGTTGACAAAGCCTTCTGCCCTCCTCTTACTTATACGTAAGGGCAATTTCAGATTCATTACAGAAACACTGGTAACTTACGCAGTTGTGTGGAGAGGGTAAGCAGACCTTAAAAGTCATCAAGAAGGCTATCAACTGTGGATGTATCTCTTGTCTCAAATGATTAAGCTTAAGCTTGTCCTCAGAAGATATATTTTTTAAAGTTACGTGTTAACAGTAATACACAGCAACAAAAAATAGCAGGACATTTAGTAATACCTGAAACATAAATTTAAAGTCCTTCTGGTTTCTTCAGCTATATTTAAAATCACGCTTAATGTATCCAAAATTCCAAAAAAATTTAATAGAGTTTATGATAAGTCTATCAGTGTGTTGAGATTTCCTGCACAGGTGGAAGAGTGTCATTGAAGAAAGCCTAGCATTTCCTGCTATGGCAAAAATGGCTTAACTCACACGTGAAAAAGTATACAGACACAAATAACAATGTATTATTTAGAAAATATTATTGAAAGATGATATAAAAGGCCTTGCTACAACAAAATTGAGGCAAGTGTTATGACAATTGATACAGTATGAGAAACTTACTCCTCATTTGGCCAAAGTATGTATTCAGTATGTATCAATATATGACATTTGCTAGATTGCATTTTTAAAATCACATTTCCTGATATATATTTTACATATAGCCAAATTACTATTTCATAGTTCTGCTTTGCTCTGTTTTGGGTTTTTTATTCATTCATGATCACTTGTCTTCTGGTTTGCTAAAGCAGTCAGTCAGACAACACTGGCCACAACAATGTCTGTCCAAGCGGCTGCCCATGAGAACCCCTGCACCACATCCATCTGAAGGGCATTCTCGACAAAGAGGCTGATTTTGCCATTTTCATCCTCCTTATAGTACTTCAGGACAGCCAGCTGAACCTTCTTTCCCTCATGCTTATTCTTCCTGGGAGTGGTGTAAGACTTCTTCCCTTTCTTAGCACCAGCACGGGGTCTCAACACAAGCTGAAGGGTAGACTCCTTTTGAACATTGTAATCAGACAAGGTACTGCATCTTCCAGTTGCTTACCAGCAAAGACCATCCTTTGCTGATCAGGAGGAAGTCCTTCCTTATCCTGGATCTCGGCCTTTGCATTTTCTGTAGTGTCTGAGGCTTCAACCTTGAGTGTGATGGTCTTCCTCTTAAAGGTTTTTACAGAAATCTGATTCTTGGTAGCGGTTCCACCTTAATTTGACTTTTTAAAAAAATGGTGGGTTAGAGAGATGGATAAGGGAGAAGGCAATGCACAAGGCACAGGCCACAGACTCTAGTTCTGCTTTGATTAGTACAGAAATCTGTGCAAGTGCCACCACAATAAATACATAAAATGTATTCCTCATGTGTAGATATGATCTCATGCCCCTTTGTACTGCGGTCCTTCTTTTACCATAAGCATTAAGAACTTAGGTTCCATTTTAATAATAAGATGCACAAGCAACCAAGAAAACAGAGGGAATCGCTTGCAAACTGAAGACAGATTCAATATATGATCTTATGCATGTTACTCCCTCGGAGCATTAATTTTACATGCATAACAGGTTAATAAAATTTTCCAAAATGGAGCATTTAGAATAGAGCTCGCATATTGCAAGCACTATGTAGATGTAAAATAAAGAACTGTTTGTGAATTTCAAGAGAAAAGGTATACTGGAGGAAAGGTATATTTTCCATGTTAAGTAACTCCTTTAGATGTACTTAACTCCAAAGCATTCAGACTATAGTTTTTAAAATAAAGCCTATCCAGTAAAACTATTCTTTGAAAAATTTTGGTTGCTGTGTTCACTCTTCCAATTCACATCCTACGTCCTGGGTAATCCTTACATTAATTCTTTCTGCCACATTGAGCGCTCCCTGGCATATTCTGTTTGTCCACTTTCAGGCACCTCCTAGGCTATCACCTTAATGAACATCCTCTGCCTGGCCGGTGACCACACACCTACTGGCTTCTGTGACCCGTGTTCTCACTGTAAAGCCAAGAACTGGTCAGCTTCACTCCAGCTGCCCCAGCCTCACTGCCGCTGGAGGAACTCAGTAGGCCACGCTGAGTGAGATCCCTCTCCCGATCACAGTGTCTTTGAGTATTCACATGATTTGTTTCCTAGATTTCAAACCTTTCTTCTTGGTTGGCCTTCCTTGCACGTGAAAATCATGGTCTATTTATGATAGAAAATTTCTACTTTTCACCCTGTCTTCTGCTTTATTTTTGGACAGATTAAGTATTGCTACAGAAGAAATAATTTTGTTGATTGTCATGTTTAATTCACATATTTTAAATATCTCTTTAGAGCACTCTTTTAATTTCAAAATTTATGTTGTAGCACTTATAGTGGCCTTGTTTAGTAATTCATACTAAGAGAACTCTTAAAGTCGGTGGATGACTTTATGACCGGAGGTAAGTGGCTTATCTGGGAAGTATCTGTAATAAATCAGTTGAGATATAATTAAGAACTAGTTTAAGGTGACAACAGTGTGATCTGCATAGTAGTAATATATCTCTGAATATTTACAAAGTATAATTGAGATATCTCACTAACTGATTGCATTTGAATAGGGAGAGAAACGTTGAAAATCAGAAATGAATCTCAGCTTGGGAACTGTCAATCCTATTGGTTGTGGTGCTATTAACTAACCAGCCTTCTGTGTTTCTTTAAAGTGTGTGTGTGTGTGTGTGTGTGTGTGTGTGTGTATGTGTATGTGTGTATACAGAAATGATGATGGAAATAACAATGTGTAGTTTATTTTTTGTGGACATAACATCTAGAGCTGAATGATAATTTTGATCTTGTGATAGGGATGGTCTCTGTTAACATAACACATATAGTGCTAGACCATAATTTGTGTTGCTGTTTCATTCCTTTGAAATCAACATGTGTTGTGTTTGAAGTCTTAGTAAAATTTACATTTGCTATGAGACTACATTTTCCAGTCAATTTCAACGTT
>PVKN010044612.1:0-10054 GCA_004027915.1 Capromys pilorides
AAGAACAACATCCCAGAGCCAGCTGTCACTGGGATCTTCTGGTTGAGTGTGATGAGCACTGCGGAGTGGAATAAGAAGGAGGAGCTTGTAGCGGAGCAGACCCTGAAGCACTTGAAGCAATACAGCCCTCTCCTTGCTGCCTTCACCACACGAGGTCAGTCAGAACTGACACTGTTGCTGAAGATTCAGGAGTATTGCTATGGAGACATTCACTTCGTGAAAGCCTTCCAAAAAATAGTGGTGCTTTTTTTTTTTTTTTTATAAAGTTGACGTCCTGAGTAAAGAGCCCATTCTGAGGTGGTACGAGGATGCACACATGGCCAAGGGGAAGAGCGTCTTCCTGGAGCAGATGAAGAAATTTGTGGAGTGGCTCAAGAATGCAGAGGAAGAGTCCAAATCTGACGCTGAAGATGGGGACTGAGTTTCAAGCCTGCATCCTCAGTAAAGCAAGCACGGTGTAGATAAATGTGTCTCATGTGTCCTGGGTCATACATCTTCCTACCTCCCCATTTTGAGCGTGATGGAGAAGGGCTTTCACCGCTGACTTTATTTTTTCTGTTTCTATGGCTACTGGAGATACTGAGTTTAGTTCCTAAAACCATATTATATAGGAGTATTATAAGAGTATTATAGGAGCTATAGATTTGAATTTAATGTTGTATTAGTCTTTTCAGTTCCCTTCTACCTCTTGTATTTTCTACTATAATGATGTAATTTAAGGCCTTCCACAATGAACAGTTCACACTATTCCCTGGGTTTTCTATATATAAACAGTTTTCAAGGTATGATTTGGTTAAAAATAATTTGTTATAAAAATTCTGTTTGCAAATTAAACTGTAAAAGTATCCAAAGTCTCAGAAGCCAATGACTTGCGTGATAATTGGGTTGCCCAGCGAGCCCTGCTCATCACCAAAGTCTCCCAGTGGTCGCGGCTGCTCGTGGATCCTCAGTGCCTGGACCACTGCCTGCATGTTAGCGTTTCTGGCTGCCTCAGCCCCGGATGTCTTCAGTTCAGTTGTGTGCTATCTGGTTTTCATCCTTAATGAAGCCATGGAGAACAGACCTGAGAAGTTCTGGGGTCAGGTGGTGGGGAGTTCTTTTCCTGCTAAGAAATTCTGCAGTCAGTCAGTCAGTCAGTCAGCGGATGGGGTTTCTTTCAGTGTGTCCCTTTTCAGTGTCCCTTAGGAAAGTCTTACCGTTTAGATGTCTTACTCCTGGAGTGCACTTAGCTAGACAGGAAACAACAGCTGAAAGGCATGTGATAAAGGACGTGGCCAGCACTAAACCAGAGGCCCTGGGCAGAGGCCAGGTCGGCCTGTCCCTGGACCCCCGTGGCCCTGTCAGGGACGAAACGCACAGCCTTCTCTGTCCCGGCCCTGTGTGCTCAGCCAGGACTCCCACCTCTGGCTGGAATGTTCTCCACCTGCCATGTTTAATTGCCATGAGCCAAACACCTCTAGACAGGTGATCCTGGATGATTTTAATGTTTGCCTTTTCATTTTCCTCTGTTCTTTCTGCTGCCCCTCTGTGTGGTCCTGGGACTGTGGTGACAGTGACCACTGTGAAGGGGCCCCTGGCCAAAATCCAACCCTGAACAGTACCACCAGAGAAGGAGAGGAAGGGGCGCCTTTCGAAGGTGCCATTCTCCTCAGCCAAGATGGTGGCATTTAAAGCTCACCTTGACAGAGGAATGTTTAGTGTAATTGAAAATAAAGGTCCAAAGACCTGGAGAGCATTAGAACTGGTTAACTATGAATGAATTGAAGCTGCTCATTGAGTAATTGGATTAAGTGTTCATGCGCTGGCAACTAGATTCTATATCTCGCTCTGCTTTCCTTTGTAATTTGTAGCCCTCAAGACTTTTTTTTTTTTTTTTAAATGAAGTCCATCCTTACACTTAAAAACAAAAGGAAAGCTCTTCTGGCTGTTTTCGTGACTCCTTTTCTGCTTCAGCATCACGGGAACCAGCATCATCATCCAGCGCTGAAAACTCTTCTGCTTCCCGGCCCTGCTGGGGATTCTGATCTAGAAGCAGCGCGGCTTAGCACTAAGCCGCCTCGGGTGCTTCACTTTCTTTCTTGATTTTCCAGGCACGCAGATCAGAATTCTTTTCTTTGGTGTTTTCTCTCTCATTACCATCGCGATGCCCCAACCCACCCCTCTCACTGCCTCCACGTGATCTGTCACTGTCACTGCCATCGGTACTGCCATCACACTTGTTTTGATCTAAGTCCTCAGTGATGCTGGAAGCATCAGTGCCACAACTATGCAACATGTCACCTAGGAGGAGGAAGATGGAGAGCAAAGCCCACTTCCCTGCTGGACACTTGCAAGACTTAGGGGTGGGGGGTGGAACTGAGGACCAGGAGGTTTCCTGCCAGAGGACAAACATGACACACTATGGCTGAGAAGAGGAAGGAGAGAAACTGCGGGAGCTGGAGCTCCTTAGGAATGTCTAAGGATGGAGGGTGGCTGGGCATCAGGAAGTAGGTGGGAGCAGGCTGCATAGCCAGCACAGGAATACTCTACTTCCACATGCTGAGCACTTTTTTTTTTTTTTTTAATGTATTTGGTACAGGGTCTCAGTATGCAGTTCAGACTCATAGTAATCCTCCTGTTTTCAGCCTCCCCAGCACTACGATTATAGGTCTATGCCACCTGGCCTGAATTCATTCACCTGCTCAGCATGCCCGAGGGCAGGCCAGGCACTGCATGTAGTACCAGGGATTGAACTCCAGTCCCTGTGCTTGCCTAAGCAGGCACTTAGTCTGCTGAGCTATCTTGCCAGCTTACACTGAGCATTCTTGACAACATCAAAATATTGACTGAGTGGAGCCTTTGCTGTTTGTGTTTTGCTTCTAGCTTTCTCAGTTCTTTGTAAATGTCTGCTTTCTCTTTTTCCTAGCTGTAGAATACGTCCGAAGATGTCACAAAGCATTTTACGCTTGCCCATGAGTATTTTCTCATTTAACTGTGGGTCCTGCTGGGTCCTGGGTCCCACTTCATTTCATCTACTTTCTGCACATCCTGGTAATCTCCTTGGGATCTTTCATCTTCAAAATTGAAGTTCAAGCCATCAAACACTGTTTTCTGTTCTGCTTCAGTTCCCTCTTCTGAGGTTCCTTTGGAGCTTGACTTGTAGGTTTCATAAATTTCCCACTTCTAGTGGGTGATACAAATCTCTGTCCCATATTGGCAAAGCGACTTGGCTTACTTATTCATTAATAAATACTTCCTCTGGGCTTCTAGGACTGCAGACGCAGCAAGAAGATGATTTGTGGTCCCTGTCACATCCAGGGTCCCTCACCTCTGTCTGTCAGACAGGAAGCAACCTCTGCCATGTTCAAGCCTGCTCCCAGCTTTTTACGCGGTTATCATGCTCCAGAATTTACCCTGAGAAAATCATAAAGTATGGAAAACCTATACTCATGGAGTTGTTTTTCACTTTTATAATAGATAAGATGTTGTTGTATGGGTTTTACTTGCATTTCTATGTTCATGGGCCAATTGTAGATCTTCACCTTGATTGTACTAATTAATTTTATAGAATGAGGAGATTAATGTTACCCAGGGACTGAAGAGTGGCAGGTCTCCTCAAAATCTCACAGAGCTGTCCACTTCTGTGAAACAATTAGAAATAGCATGGGATGCAGTGAGAAAGTTCTAGGGTTGTTGCTGTAAATAAGCAAATTGAAATGAAAACAAAAAATATGGCTGCTAGGCAAGTCACTTGGAGGGCTTTTGGTCTGAGTCTTTCTAGTAGATTTTGTAATTGTTTTTGTTCACCAATTTTTATCCTTTCCATCCACATTGGATTCTTGAATTGCGTATGATTAATTTCAGAACACGAGACACTGAAACTCTAACTATGGTGTTTTATTTTCTTTGGGAACTTCACATTCAGAACTCACTCTCAACTTTCCACTCTCTGCAGTTCATTGCATATTGGCACAATGTGCCATTCACTTCATGAAGCTTTTAAGCTCTCTCCTAGATACTGTAAGATAATGCTTGAGAAATTAAAAATAGATGAAAGTAAACCACAGAATGTCATCTTAAAATGCTCATATATTAAAAAATCAATTAGGAAATTTCTATTAAGTGCTTGTTGTGATGAAGTGAAGAGGTGAACACCTCTGGTGAGAAGACCATTCTGAAAAAAAAAAAAAGTTGAAAAGACCGTGGTTTCTCACCCACTAATTCATTTGCCCAGTGTTCATTGAGCATTTCCTGTGTACAGGCAATGTTCTAAGCATGGTGACTTAGTTGTGGGCAGAAAAGATGATGAACATCACACTCAATGTATTCAGAAAACGAGATGTTCATTTAGTTCATCCACGGGTACACTGACTTCTGTGTGATTGATAACATGGACAAAGCATTGAAATGGGAACCAAGTATATTTTCCTAGTTGATTCTACTCCTGCTTTCAGAGGGGACTGCTTTCCACTCCTCAGTCTCCTGCTTCCTGTTGCATTCTCAGTAAGTGAGCTCACTTCTGATCTAAGGGATCTGAACAGAGTCTCTTTCCCCTCTTCATAACAGACCACTAACTCAGAGCGCATGTCCCACTATTCATCTCCTTTCCTATTACTTTCTGGAGAAGCTGATGCACACAGCTTAGGTCAACTCATCACCCTGAGCACCAGACCTGACCTGCTCTTGTCTCCTTGTGGCATTATATGCGTGGTGACTCACTCGCTTCCCACATAATCCATTTTTCCCATGAGTGCAAAAAATAAAGCGTTTTTAATCTTAAATTAAAAAAATCATCCCAAGATGCTGGATCTTCCTGTTGATAGATATCACAGCTCCTCCTCCTAGAGGAAGAAGCTCTCTGAAGTTTATTGAAGCAGTCTTGCCTTTGCCTTCCAATTTCTCTTGAAGTCATTCTGTCAAACAACTGTTACTTGCTTGCCCAAAAGCTTCTTCACTGCCTAAATCAATGTCAGTTCTTGACCCTCACTTCAAAAGCACATAGGAGAGTTTTTACTTTCTCCTCCTTCAAGCCCTGCCTCTACCTGGCTTTGGAGACACCCACACAATGCTGATCACCAGCCTACTCTGGTCTATGGTCATTTTCTTTCAGACTTTTAAACGTTGGAAAACTCAGGACTCAATCCCAAATTTCTTCTCTTTTCTACCTATACTTAACTCTCAATGGTCTCTTCTGAACATCTTAAAAATGCCTATACAATGATTATATCAAATTATTTCTCCAGCCCAGAATTTCTCCTGAACTGTGAGTTGTTTCTATGGTCTCACTGACTACAGTTTCTATGACTCACAGATATATCAAATTTTGTGTCCAGAAGCGCTGCTCACTCGCACCCCACTCCACTCTCCTATGATGTTCCCCAATCTAGCAAATGGCATTGAATTCATTGGGTTGCTCAAAAGTCTTGGAACCATGTCTCATGCTCTTTTTCTCTTTGATGTCCTAGTTTTAACCAATTGGCGAATACTGTCCCAAGCTGACAACTGCTTACTGCCTAAAGTCTAAGCTGCCACCACTGTCTTTTGATGGCACTCCTGCCTCCTGACGGGTCCCCTTGATTACGTAACCAGACTGTGTCACCCTGTTGTTCTCCTGCCTAGCAGCTCCCCATAATGTTTAAACTAAACTCGAAAACTTTTCTATGAATATCTGCTGTCTTCCCCCGACTATCTTTCTAGACTCATTTCCTAGCACTGTTCCTATGAATTATTTGTCTATTTCCTGCTTCTTGAATATCCCAAGATCATGTGTCCTCCAGTGTGTTTACTCTTTCTATTCCGTCTGATCCCTCTTTTGGAGAACTCCTTCCCCAGCTATTTGCCTGCAGGGCTGCAATGTCCTGGGCATGATGTCTCTTATTTTTGTGATTCCTCCTTTGCACACCTTAATTCCTCATTTTCTTCATGCTACTCACCTCTGTCTATCAGGTACATTTGCTAACAATATTAAAACTCTAAGTAGAATATAAGCACTGGAGGCAGGGATTTATTCTGTGTTAGATAACTGCTTTACTTTTAGTGTCAGTCACATAAATATTTCTGAACTGATAGAATAGCCAGATTGAACAACCAAAATATGTGCAATGATTAGTTAAATTTAAATTTCTGATCAGCAGCAAATAATGTTTTAGTACAAATATACTCCAAATATTGTCTACATTTTATTTGGAAATCCTATAAAGGAATATATTCTTGGCCTGTGAAAACAGCAGATTATTAATGTGTGTGAAATATTAGCAGTTACCTGTTGGCATCAGGGCTTGCAAGGGAGTAGTTTTAATACGGGACACGTAATTTATGATATTCACCCAAAAAGTTAACACAGGAGAGTAGAGAGATCTGTCCATAGACCAGGGACTCAGCTAGTCCAGCTGAGGGTCTGCATCCCACAGCAATGCCCTGCACAAGTCCAGCTGAAGACCTAGAGCCTACGAAAGTGCTCTCCACAAGTCCAGCTGGAGGCCTAGAGCCCAGGCCAATGTCTCCTGCACGTCTCTGCCAAGGATCTGCCCTGGGAAGGCCCAAAGGTCAGAGGTGGCAGCTAGAAAGTCTGCACCAGGGGGGCAAAGAATCTGCCAGCAGGCTGAGGGCTGTGCACTGGAGCCAGGAAGCAACACTCAGGTAAGGACGAGAGCTCCCTGAAGAGAATCACAGCCACCCTCAGGGGCAGCGCACTCCTCCAAAGATGAGAGCAGCTGAGTTCATATCAGAAAAACTAGCATGACAAGGTTCTCTGGGAGAAACGATGGCACACCATCTTCCCCGCCAGGTCTCTTTTTATGCAGCTGGAGGCAGTTCTTGGCGAATCTTCCCACCCAGTCCCCTGCTGGTTCAGTCCAGCTGGGGGTTACAAGTTGATCTGTCGCACTACTGTATTGATGCGAATCCAGTTTTCTGCAGAGTAGGGTCTCAGATACCTGACTACAAACTGAATGTGAAAATGAACATATTCTTTGAGTTTCGATCTGTATTAGAAGATGCCAGGAAGAAAATATATCATTCTGAGCATAGAGTCCGGATGTGTGCTCTTACTCTAACCAGAAGTATAGTAGTAGAGCTCTCTGTGGTTCTCCATGAGATGCGTTAGAGATCATCATACTGAAGGGCTGCAACCTAGGCAGAGCATCTTATTTAATTATAAATATCAGGGCTGAGATATTCCTAGCTAGAGATAATTCACTAGTGATGCAACTGCTGTTGAAGTGGCATCATGTGGAAGGGGAAAGGCTGGGCTGGGAGGCTGAAATGTGGCTATGACCCCTGAACTCCCACCTGGCTAGTTGCCTGATCCAGTCACTTGCCTCACTGGGGCCGCTGTGTCCTCTTCTGGAAGGACGGGATGCCTGATTCTAATTTCTAAAAGTCTTCAAAGCCTCTTTTGACTTATGTTGAAATGCATTTCCTCTATGATAAAGAATCTGCTCAAATGAGGATGGTTTGCGATAGTGGAAAACTGTCTATGTTTTTGACAAGCACAAACAAACATCAGTTGGGCTATTGATGCTTTAAATGTCAGTTTTCTTCCCTGTGAAATGAGTTTTGATTCATTTACTCAATCCAAATTTACTGGGAGACTGCTCTGATGGTGCCGGTGTTAGGTTTAGGAAAATCTAAAAGGCTTTGGGACCCTCTCTGCCTTCCAAGGAGCTCCCTGTTTGTTGCTGGGACACTGTGCCAAGTGCAGAGCTTCTGGGATATGGAGGGTGGAGAAGCCAGGAACATGGATTATTTAAGGAAAACTGCAAGGAAGGAGCAGAGCTGGCCATGAAGAGCAACTATGGGCACCACAACCACTGGCAGTGTCCCGGGGTGGAGCCTCCCACCTTCACAAAATGCTGATTCAATCAATGGATATCTGGTAAACTCTATAAGTAGTGTATGTAATTTTCAGAAAAAGCAGTAGACAATTACATATCTGTCATTTTTATTGCAGTAAAAAGTAACACAATTACTTCCTTGACCACTTATAGATACAGTAGTTGTAAACTGTATTCACATAGTTGTGTGCTAGATCTCATTTTCATCTTACAGAACTGAAACTATATGTCTACTGGAAAGCAATGTTTTTTTTCTACCTCTTCTCCATCTCTGGGAACCACCATTCTGCTTTTTGTTGCTAAGAGTTTGACTACTTTAGATTCCTAATGTAAGTGGATTTAGGTAATATTTGTCTTCTCACTGGCTCCTAATGTTTTGAAGATTCATCCAGGTTGTAGTGTGTTGCAGGATTTATTTTATATAGTTGAACAATGTTTGTCTCAGCTACTTTTCTGTCATTGCTGGGACAAAATACCCAACACCCAAGATTAATGAAGGAAAGGTTCATTTAGCTCACCGTTAGTGGAGGTTTCACTCCATATTTGGCTAGATCCAAGTGGCACCTGGCAGAGGGTAGTACTTCATGATGGTGGAAAACAGTGAAACTGCAAGAGTGAAAAGGCAGGAGCAGAGGCAACCACAGGGGCAGTGGAAGCAAAGAGCAAGCCTCTCCCCTTCCTTGTACTGCATTCAGGCTCTCTGCCCTAGCGTGGGTGTAGCATTCACAACCATGATCCCAGCCCTGGATTATGAATTAACCACAGGCTCTAGAAGTCTGGTCCAGGTTGCAGGAGGCTTTCAGGGGGCAGGGGATACACACAACTAAGCCCAAGCCACGACAGATTCCACCGTATGTGTATATCACATTTACTTATTCACTCATCTGTTGATGGACATTTAGGTTGGGTATGTTCCAGAGAAATCACATGAATTCCAAAGACTACATGTTTCCTTTGACATTAAGAGAGAATGCAAGTCAGAGCCTGGACTGCTAAGTGGGTGGCTTGCTGTTTAACCTTGGCAGTGAGTGTCATGACAGCTTGCGTCCCTGCAACCATTACTATGGTTACCTGTGAACTCGAACAAGAAGCCATCTTTCTTATCAAAGTGTAATTTAATTAGGTGACTCTATAACTATTGGGAAAAGAAGAAAAAATCTCAAGATTGTATTATTCCACCTTATGGCTATTACTTTCTCTTTCTATGTTATGTGAGGCTACTTAATATTTCTTTCTAAGGAAACATTTGCATTTGCTTTCTTCTTTATTTAGTATTCCTGGTAAATACTTAGCCCATCCAGGTTGTCATAGAAAGTTGTGAGCTTTATTTGACTAACGAGGTACATCTGATAGCCAAAGACCACTGGCAACCTGTTGTCTTAGCTACTTTCTCATTGCTGGGCCAGAATGCTGGACATTCACAAGTTAATGGAGGAGAGGTTTTAATTTGCCTCATAGGTTTCAGTCACAGTTTGCTGGTTCTGAGCAGGACAGCATGGCATAGGGCTATGGTGGAGGAGAGCAACTCATGGCAGGAGAGACAGGAGGCAGCGGGCCTTTCTTTCCCTTTTTATCACATTCATGCTGCAAGCCCATTGGATGATGTCACCTGCACTCAGGATGGGTCTTGCCAGTAGCCACACTCAGAAGCATACTACACTAATCAGTGGATTAATTCAGCACCACGCATTCAGGGTCCAGCCACCTCCCAAACGCCCCACCTGTGAGGCTTTGAGTGTGTGTCGAGGTATCATCCATGACACAGTTTTTATTTTAAATGCCATTCTTCATAACAAAACCCAGAAAAAGTCATGAAAATGTACTAAATTCCCGAGAATCAGGCTGAAGCATGTCTTAGCTGCCTTTTTCTCACTGCTGTGATAAAATAACCAACACCCAAAGTTGAGGAAGGAAAGGTTTACTTAGCTCACAGTTTGGTTTCACAGAGGTTTCAGTCCATTATCAGAAGGCCCCAAGGTAGGGTGGCATGGCTGAGGGGTGACCGATCACGGTGATGGATGGCAGCAAAAGTAGCAAAAAGGGGGAAGGGAGACTGCCTTTCCTCAGTTATGCTATATACAGGACACTTGTCCTAGGGTGGGTGTCGTGATGCACTCATGGCCCCAGTGCCAGCCCTGGACAATGAACCAATTGCAAATGCCAGATTCAGCCACCTCTGAAAAGCCTGTTGCTCATGACTGCATGAGGCTTTGGGGCACATCCAGGCACACGTCATAGCA
>PVKN010044613.1:0-10063 GCA_004027915.1 Capromys pilorides
CTCTTCTGTGTATAGACGTGCATTAGTTTTTCCTTCCTTTTTCCCTTTTTTTTCTCCTTTTCCTCATGATTTCATAGCTTGCCTGTTGTGAACAATGCAGTAAGCACAGGAGTACAGCTATCTCTTCGGCATACTGATTTATATACTTTGATTATGCACCCAGGAAAGAGATTGATGGATCAGATATTTTTGTTTTTGTTCTTCTGTTTTCTTTTTTCATCTATGTTTTGGAACAGTGTCTCACTACACAGCTCGGACTCATGGTGATCCTCCTGTTTTAAGCCTCCCCAGCTCTGGGATTACAGATGTGCACTACCATGCCCAGACTCAGTCACCAGCTCAGTGTGCCCTGGGAGGTGGATCGAACCCCAGTCCCTGTGCTTGCCTAAGTAGGCGCTTAGTCCACTAAGCTATCTAGCCAGCCATAGATCAGATATTAATTCAACTTCTAGGTATTTTTTAAAGAAGTTCCTTGTTCATTCCTTCCCATGATCACCATACCAATTCTATTCCTACCAGCAGTACAGATGCTTTCCCTTTTCTCCATGCCCTCATCAGCACCTATTTCTTGTCTTCTTGATAGTCACCATCTTGAGAGTTGTGAGGTGACATCATACTGTGGTTCTGATTTATGTTTGCCTGAAGATTAGTGGATTAGTGATGTTAAGAATGTCTAACATACCTGCTGGTCACTTTACCCTACAAAATTTTAAATTGATACATATTATTGCAAACATGTAGAAAAAGGGAGGGATCAGGAGATGGGTGAAAGGGGAGGGAGGAAGGGGAGGAAAGAAGGAATTTAGATGTATTATGTACATGTACCAACTTCCCACAAAGAATGTAAACATGCCCTGTACAAGGGTATAAATAAGCTAAAAGTTTTGACAAAAATTTTAAAAATAAGTCTTCAGCTTTAAAAATGGAAAAATGAGTAATAAAATGTATTACAGAAAAAATTTTAAAAGTATAAAAATTATTGATTTAGTGAAATAATGTGGTGTTTCAATGCATGTATACATTGTGTAGATGTTTTTGCCCTTTTTTTTTTTCTTACCAAGGATCAAACTTAGGACCTCGTGCTTGCTAGGCAGGTGCTTATGCCTCTGAGCTGTTTCCCTCGCCCACTTTTGTCTTCTTGAGACAGGTTCTCCCAGAGAAGTTCAGGCTGGCCTTGACTTCACTCTGTAGCCTCCACTGGTCTTGAACTCACAAAGATCCTCCTGTCTCAGCCTCCTCAGTACTGAAATTATAGGCGTTCACCACTGTGCACAGATTTAATTGTGTAATATTTATACCAGGTGGTTCAGTTACTCTTCTCTCATTGTTGGGACAAACATCTGCTACTCAAAATGAAGGAAGGAAAGGCCTATTTAGTTCACAGTTACTGGAGGTTTCAGTCCATACTCAGATGGCTCCATGGCAGACTGGCACATGGCAGAGACCAAGCTTTCATGATGGCGGCCAAGAGCAGAGAGCAAAGGGAATAGCAGTAGTTCAGGCAGCTAGCTAGCCTCTCTTCCCTCCTTACATTGTGATGCAAATCACCTGACCCAGGGCAAGTTCAGCACCCACATCCACAATAATCTATCACAAACTCCAGAGGCCATCCCAAGACTGCATGAGGCTTTGGGGAGGGGGAACAACTAGACACAAACAATAACATCAGGTTAAACACATCTCCTGAAACAATTACCATTTCTCTTTAGAGAAAACATTAAAAATTCTTTCCTGCATCTTTTTGAATTACACAGCATGCCATTGTTGACTGTGCTTGCTGTGCTGTGCAACACCACACCAGGGCATGTTACTCCCATCTCACCGGAACTCAGCAATCTGTGATGAAGCACCTGCCCATCTCAGTCTCTACTATCCCCACCATTCTACTCACAACTTCTTTGATATCAACTTTTTTGAATTTCATATGTGGGTAACATCAAGCAAACTTGTCTTCTTCGGTCTGGTTTATTTCGCATAAAATAATGCTTTCAAGTTCCATCCATGCTGTTTCAAATAAGAGTTCATCCCTTTTGTGGATGAATAGTCAGTGTTCTGTTGTAGTAGATTGCCAACTGGAGGTCAACTTGTTAGTTGCATCCAAGTAAACTGAACCAGCATGATACTGGGTTTGAGAGGCCCACTTGAGGATGGTTGCCAGCAGCACAAGAGGCTGAACTGGAGTAGCTATTAGGGAAGTTATTTGGAGTTGTTGGGGAGCTATTGGAAGCTGCTGGTTTTCTTGGGATATTCTGCTGGAGAGTCTTGTCATGCTGGCAAAACTTGGCTGTTCTTGTTGGAGGAAGAACTCAGGACCTCATTTTCACTAAGAATGACTATGGTTCATTTTGAGGGAGTTCTGTTCCTCATGTAGAGCATTGCTTCCTGGATCTAGAAGGGAAGATGGTGCACTGCTCAGCCTCCTGGAGAAACTTGTCATGTTGGCTTTCCTGATGGGAACTCAGCTTTCCTCATCTTCAGAGGAGCTCAGGACCTCACTGTTGATCAGGATCGCTGTGCCATCCTAATGGGGAGCTCTGGTGTTTACCTTGAGCATTGGTTTCTGGCTCCAGTTCAGATCCCTCAGCCTGCTGGCTCAGATCCTTCATCATGCTGGCATAGACTTTCTAGCTTCTACCACTGAGTTTTGGGCCTTCACAGCACAGACTTGTGAAACAGGCCTGCATGAGATGTTGCTGTGGGCTGTGGGCCTCCAGTTGGACTTGTGAGGGACATTCATATGATTGGTGTATTATATGGTAGGTATAGTTTTGATTTTTAAGGAGCCTTCATACTGTTCTCTGTAACAGTGGCTTTAAATTGCATTGTCTCCAATAGTGTGCAAGAGTTATTTGTTCTCCACACCCTTGCCAGAACTTGTGCTTTGTATAATAGCCATCCTGACTGGACTTAGAGGATATCTCATTATTGTATTGATTTGCATTTCCTTGATAAATAGTGATGGTGAATGTTTGTATATTTTTATTTTGTGAAAAATATCTATTAGGTTCCTTTTTTCCAATTTTTAATTGGGACATTTGTCTAGATTTTGTTATTGTTTTCTTATGGCTTTTACCTTGCTACCAAATTGTGACAATCCCTTATATAGTAGAGATATTAACCCCTTATCATTTATGTAGTTTCGGGCCCAATGCTCCTGTCTCAGCACAGTGAAGAGGACAAGAAAAGGAGGACAGTCAAGATGGTGGTGTGAGATGTGTCTGATCCCTGCCAGGGTGGGAGCTCAGGTGCCACTGGTTTTGGAAAGTCACCATTGAGCTCATGAGCTGTAAGAGTCAGAATGAAATCTACACAAATGAATACAACAACCTTGGGAGGGTTTCCAGGTAGGATAATGTATCATGTGGGCTCCAAATAATTCATGAGCATAACATCAGCTCTCTTTATAGACATAATGACATGATCATGGAAAGGAATATCCAGGTGCAGACAGAGACATTTCTCTATTGTGTCGAATTTATTTCTACCTCTGATCAATCTATGAAGCTGTGAATAATGCTATAATAATACTAGTTTACCAAGAATGCCAATCTTACCACCCATACAGTAATTTAAGAACTTAGAAGTTGTGTATTTCCTCTTACATACTGTGCTACATGCATCACCAAGATTGCTAAATCATTTTCATTGAAAAATAATTTACATTAAATGTACCCACTTGAAGTGCAAAGATTAATGAGATCTAGCAAATACACATTGCCTAATATGACCATAAAATGAAAATGCATGGTATTCCTAGCACTTCAAAAAACTCTCTCCTGCAGTTGTGGAATAAATCTTATCCAATTTGACCATTGGCAACTGCTACGTCATATACCTAGGTGTCCTTCAAAGTCTTGCAAGCTCATAGTTGAGGCTTCGTGGAGGTGCCTGAATCGTGGGTGCACACACTCATCAGTGTATGAGGCTACCAATGTGTTTATAGCTAAATGTGATGTTAGGAGATGAAGCATAGTTGAAGAAGATGGGGCACCGGGGGTGTGACCTGGAAGGATTTATCACCCTCCTTCTTCCTTTGATCTCTTTCTGCTTCCCTTCACCATGCCATGAACTTTCTTCTCTGAAATGCCCCTCTGCCATGTTGCCCTGCCTTGAAGCCAGTGGACTATGGACTGACACCTCTAACACTGTGAGCCGCAATACATCTCTCCTTCTGTCATGTGTGGGAGCTAGTAATTTTCTACCAACAGTGGGAAAGCTAGCTAAGACAGCAACCACTTATTTATTTTCTCACACTGTAATTAAGGTTTTTCTAGAATTTCCAGTGAATGAAATTGCAGAGTAAGAATGCTTTTATGTTTGCCTTATTTCACGCAACATATAGTTGATTGGTGAAATTGTTGCTGATATCAGTAGTTTATTCTTTATATTGTTGAATATTGTCCATATTCTAAATTTGTCCAAAATTGTGGACTTGTACATGAGGCAATAGGGAGGTAGCTCACCTCTAATTTTGGTATTACAAATAATATCTTTGTGAACATACATAAACAAATTTTTGTGTGGATGTATGTTTTCATCTTTCTTGAGTCAATTCTTAGAATTGAAATTACTGTCTGACATAATGTATGTAATTATCTTATTTTTAAAAATCTATTAGGCTATTGCAGGACACGAACTTTGCTTCTAGAATTTGGTTTTTGTGAATAAAATTTTCACAAAAACATATATGGATACACATTTTGTTTTTTCTTTGGTAAATATCTGCAAATAAACTTCTTGTTTGGTATAGTAAATGCATACTAAACATGGTAAAATGACAATTTACTTTTGAAAGTGCCTGAGACATTTACATTTTTACTACAATGTATTCTATTTTATTCATAATCTCAACAGAATTTTGTGTGTTGTCTTGGTACTGTAAGCCTTATTTGAAAACTATTTATTCTGTTATGTGTACATTGGTGTCTTATAGAGGCTCTAATTTGCTTTTCCCTAGATAGTCTTTATCTCTATCTCATAAAAGGCATGTATACAAACCAACAGCCAGCATCATACTAAATGGAACAAACTAAATGCTTTCATTCTACAATGAGGAACAAAAAAAGGATGGTCATTCTCACTACTCTTTTTTATGTATTTGGTACAGGGTCACACTGTGCAGCTTTGACTCAGAGTGATCCTCCTGTTTTCAGCCTCTCCGCTACTGGGCTTACCAGTGTGCACCACCATGCCCAGTCTCAGGTGTTGGCTCAACATGCCGCAGGGGCATGGCCTGTGTATCACATGGTGCCAGGGATCAAACTCTGGTCCCTGTGCTTGCCTAAGCAGGAGCTTAGTTCGCTGAGCTATCTTGCAGGTCCCATTCTCACTTCTTTTTTTTTTTTTATAAATAATTTTATTTTTTTATTTATTTTTGTATTATGGCCGGCTCAGCCTGCCCTGTGGCTGGGGCTGGCACAGCATATGGTGCCGGGGATTGAACCGCGGTCCTTCCAGTTCCTAAGTTTTCCTAAGCAGGTGCTTTAGACCACTGAACCATCTCCCGGCCCCTCACTACTTCTTATTGAACATAGTTCTGGAAACTTTTGCTTGAACAATTAGAAAAGAGAAAGAAATAAAAGAAGTAATGATAGTCAAGGAAGAATTTAAACTATCATTGTTTGTGGATGATCTGATGCTCTACATAGAGGATACCAAAAACTCCACCACCAAAAGACTTCCAGGTTTAATAAGTAAATTTGGTGGCACAGCTGGTTACAATGTCAGCATTTAAAAACCAGTAGCTTTCCTATATATGAATTACAAAGTCACTGAAAGAGAAATTATGGGAAAAAAACTTTCATAACAGCATCCAAAAATGAAATATCTAAGAATTAATTGAATGAAGGAAATAAATAATCTTTATACTGAAAACTCTAGCTCTGAAAAAAGGAGATTGAAGAGGATATCAGAAAATAGAAAGATATCACTTACTCTTGGGTAGAAAGAACCAGTACAGTGAAAACAACCATACTTCCAAAACTGTAATGCAGACTTAATGCAATTCCAATCAAAATTCCAACAGCGTGTCTCAAAGAATTACAGACAACAATCCTAAAATTTATTTGGAAGCAGAAGAGACATAGAATAGAAAAGGCAATTCTGGGCAACAAAGGTAAGTCGGGGAGTGTCACAATCCCAACTTAAAATGATACTACAAAGCTTCTATAATAAAAAGAGCATGGTATTGGCAAAGAAATAAAACAGACCCAACAATCAATGGAACAGATTAGAAGATGTGGAAACAGCTCAAGACATACTTAGCTATCTTATCTTTGACAAAGGTGCCAAACTCATTCACTGGAAGAAAGATAGCCTCCTTATTGAATGGTTCTGGAAAACTTGGTTTGGCATATGCTGAAGATTACGATTGGACACATATCTTCCACCATGCATCAAACTAAATTCTAAATGGAATAAAAAACTAAATATTAAAACAGAATCATTAAATCTGTTGCAAAATAGACTAGCTAGAATTCTTGAAGGCTTTGGTACAGGAAAAGACTTCACAATATAACCACAATAGCACAGGAACTATCCAAAAGAATCAACAACTCTGAACTAATTTAAAATCTTTTGCACAGCAAGAGAAATCACCAACAGAGTCAATAGATAGCTCACAGTTATGGAAAATGTTTTCCAGCTATGTTTCTCAGATAGAAGATTACTATTGAGGACATATAAAAAAGCAAAAAGTATCAGATCCACAAATTTAAAACCCAACCCCAAACTCAGCATCTGAATACACAGATAAAGGAATACAACAGCAAATAAATACATGAAAAAAATATCCAACATCACTGGTCATTCAAGAGATGCAAATTACAACACTGAGATTCCATCTTACTTTAGAAAGAATGGCTATGATGAGGAATCAACCAACAACAAATCTTGGCAGGGATCGGGGGAAAGGAACCCTTTACCATTGTTGTTGGACGTATAGACCGGTGCAACCACTGGAAACGAGTATGGTGATTCCTCAGAAAACTAAATCTAGAGGCTATATTTGACCTAGTCATTCCCTCTTCAGTATCTTTCCAAAAGAATTATCAAGTATCATACCACAATAATATACACACACTCATGTATATAGCAGCACAGATTATAATAGCTAAATCTTGCAACCAAACCAAGTGCTCATCAAGCGATCAGTGGATAAAGATGTGTTTTATTTTTCCATGATGGAGTACTACTGTGCCATAAAAAGTTATACTTGAAACATTTCTTGAAAAATTGATGCTCCCTGAGCCCATACTCTTAAGTGAAATGAATTTGACCCACATGTGTAAATACCACATTTTTCCTTTGGTATAAGTAACCAAAGTGTAAACAAGGATCAAAACATAACAGATATTGTAAAATAGTAATAAAACGTTCAAATGGGGAGAGGAACAAGGGATGGGAGAGGGGGAAAGGAAGGAAGGGAAAAGTTAGAAGAATGAAAAAAGAAGGAAAAATGGCAACAAAGATTTTGTAAATAAGGAGGGGGAAGAGGGATTGAGGGAAGTGAAGGGGAGTGTGGGAAGAAAAGATAAAGCAAGATATATCACGTACAAATTCCCTATGATGAATATTATTATGTACATCTAAAATGTACCGAAGAGTCCAGGAAGATAGCTCAGTGGCTTAAGCACCTTCCTGGTAAGTGTAAGATCCTGAGTTTGTTCCCCAGTACTGCAAAAGTAAACAAACAAATAAAATACACCAAACAAAATGTTAGGCTCTTTAAAAGATATTGCTCAGAAAATACAGACAACATATAGTATTGGGGTGTACAGTCATAAAATATATTTGACACAGGCCTTATATCCAGTGCTTATAAAGAACTCTTGCAATTCAGTAACACTAAGAAAAACAACTCAGTTATAAATGGGCAAAAGATTTGCACAGTCCGTTTGACAAAAAAAGATATGCAAACAATCTATAAGTACTTAGAAATGTGCCCCTTGTCATTAGTCATTAAAGAAATGCAAACTAATTTGCTTTCTACCCCTGGGTTTAGCATCCTTCCTTTGTTTCTCTTTTCTTAAAGTAGAAATTTAAATCATTGGTTTTAAACTATTCTTGGGCTGGAGAAATAGCTCAGCTGTCTAAGCACCCACCTGGCAAGCTCAAGGACCCGGGTTTGATCCCTCGTATGGCATGCCCAGTGAGTGGGCCAAGAAAACTGGACATTACCTAGTGCACACATGTAATGCCAGTGCTGGGGAGGCTGAGACAGGACGGTAACTACAAGTCAGAGCTCCATAGGGAAGACCCTGTACCAAATCAATAAACAAATATTTTAAACAATGAGCTATTCTTCTTGGCAAAATTTTTATATTTCTTTATCAATACTATCCACATCTCACTTTTTGATATACTATATTTTTATTTTAATTTAGTCTAAATATTTCCTAATTTTCTATGTGATTTTTCATACTTCTAGGATTGATTTGAAATTTTTTGTCCTATTTTTGAGACAGGGTCTCACTATGCAGTTCAGGCTGACTTCGAGCTCACTTTTTGTAGCCCAGGCTGGTCTCAAACTCACACCAATCTTCCTGCCTCAGCCTCCCAAGTGCTGGAATTACAGGTGTGTGCCACCATGCTTAGTGATTTGAAGTTGTTAATTTCCAAATATTTAAGGATACTCAAGGTCTCTTTCTGTTTTGTAGTTTAATTCCTTTGCAGTCAGAAAGAAACTCTAAAATGTATTTAGGTTTAATTTTTTTAATGTTCCAGCATGTGGTGTATCTTAGCACACATACAATGTGTGTTTTAAAATGATGTAATCTTACATTGTTGGTGGCACTCTCTTGTTCCTTCCCTTTGAATAGATTTCCCTTTTACAGTGTCTATTGTACCTTTCAGATTTCATTTACTCTTTCAAGTTCTTACACTAGTGAAACAATATAGTATTTAAACATGTGGGTCGGATTTATTTCACTTATGAGTATGGTCCCAAAATGTATCCATTTACCTATAAAAACCTCTAGTTTCTCTCTCTATAGCTGAGTAATTGCCTGTGGTGTAAAAATGCCATATCTTCTTACCCATTGTTCAATTGATGGCCATTTGGATTATTTCTAAGACTTAGCTATATGACAAACTGAGCTGCTATAAACATGGGTGCACATATATCGTAGCTTGTAAACCTGACTTTTAGCAATGTGTAAAACTTTTTCAGCAAATTCTTAGCATATAAGTAGTTTTCTAATCATGCCCATCACCTATAGGAGGCTGATGGCTGTGAATGCCTTTCTTGGGAAAACCAGACTCTTACTGTGGCATAAGCATCTGAATATCAAGCACAAGGTCCTGAGTTTGATCCCCAGTACCTTACACTTTACCCCAAATAGTAAAATGTTTCCAGATGCCTGCCATCTGCTGCTGCTACATGCTTTCTTTTTATATCCTTTTACTCATAAGTGGCATTTTTATACTTATTTTATTTTTTAATTATGGACAGCTCAGCCTGCCCTGGTGGTGGGGCTGGTGCAGCATGTGGTGCTGGGGATTGAACAGCGGTTCCTGCAGTTGCCTAAGCTTTCCCAAGCAGGTGCTTTAGACCACTGAGCCATCTCACTGGCCCCAATGGCATTTTTATAGGTAGCATAAAATTGGGCTTTCTTTCTGTTCCTCAGTCACATAATCTGTGTCTTTTAAGTGGAGTATTAGACCATTTGTACTTAGTGTAATTATCAACAGGATTGGCATTAAAAGTATAGTCTTACTTGTTTTCTATTTATTGATTTATTTCTTCTCTCCTGCCTTGTTTGAAATTAATTTAATATTTTTTCAGTATTCTATTTTTGTTCATATTATTGTCTTATAGAATATGGCTCTGACTTTTTAGTCATGTGCTCTGGAACTTGAAATATGCATCTTTAACTCATCACATCATGCTTCTAATTCATGCACTATCTGTTTAATTAAAAAGCAAAAACTTAGGGCTGGGGAGATAGCTCCATGGCACAAGTGCCTGCCTAGAAAGTGCATCGTTGTCAGTTCAAACTTTGGTTCCGCAAAAAAAAAAATAAAAATAAAAATAAAAGGCAAAAACTCTGCAATAATATACTCC
>PVKN010044614.1:0-10064 GCA_004027915.1 Capromys pilorides
CAGAACTGTCTTGAGATTTAACGCAGAATATTCCCTAATAAAGCTCTTTATCAATACAATCTAAATTTATAAAGCAATTAACCAACATCATCAGCAAAAGAAAAATAAGATACTAAAGAACAGAATAAAAATGTTTCCAATATTTTCTTTGGAAAAGTAGATTTAAAATCTTGCCGACTCTGCATAAGTGCCATATCTCAGTTAGACCAACAGGTAGACTTTTAAAGTATATAATCTGTATAATTAAAACAACTGCACCTCTCATATTAAAAAACCAAACAGAAAGAAGTCCATAACCCAATTGTGAGAATAAAAGCAGTAACATCAAGTTTAGCATATTTTCCTGAGCTATATTCATTCCATGGCTATATTTACATTTAAAAAGATCAATAAATATTGCTATGTGGCTGGGAAAATCACGATGCTGTCTGCTACACTGATGGGGTAAATGAAGGTAAAGAAAACTGGGCCAATCAGCAATAAATCTCCTGTGAAACATGGTCAATGAATGCTATTTTATACTGTGTTTTAATGAAACTTTTTTCGTACTCCTGAGAAAAGAAAAATAGCAAGACATGGATGAATAAAGTCAACCATGAAACAAATGCATAAGCAAGAAGTAAAGTTCTGCTGGGGAAATCAATGAATAATTTAAGAGATCTTGCCAAAAGTTTCCATCTTCAATCTCCTATTGCCTAAGAAAAGATTAGATTTTGGGGTTCCTTCAAGACCTCCTGTTGCCTAGTGTGGACAATTCTGTTGGTAATATACCTTCTATTCATACAAAAAAATACCAGTTACTCTTAACTGAAGATAAAAACAGGTATCCTTAGATCTCATAATAAAATATATAAACATATGCATAACAAGTAACACCAATTTCATAAGATTATTTAAACAAAAATAGTTTACAAACTTCAAAGTTTGTGACCATATCAAGTAGATGTAAATTAACGCATTTACATGGTGCTAATTCCTATCACACCGAAATATTAACACAAAACAGATACATAAAAAAATTAGGGGCTACACAGAGATATACTGACTGATACGTTCCCTTAAAGATGAGTGTATAAAGTTTACATTTTCTTGGGAATATTTTCTTTATTGACTATTATTTAAAAGCTTGTTTTTAACTTCTATTAATAGCAATTGCAGAACCTCACACAATGGTTTTCATCAAGTCATAAGGTTCCAAAAAGTTCCACTTTTACTTCCTTACTCAGCTGGAAACCACAGGAAGTCATTTACATTCCCTCTAACCTACAGGACATATGAAGCAAACTAAAACCCGCCTAAAGTAGCTGAGAGTAAGCAGCCCTAAACTGACCTTTCAATCTACAGAGCAGACTAGTGGGCAAGAAAGAGGTCAGGATAAGAAATCCAATCCCAAGAAGTTTTGGGCAGCAGTCCTGCCCAGCATGGTTCCATTATGTTGTCAGAAGCAACATTTGTAAAATTTATAGGTGCTAAAGCACCCATAAAAGATTCCTAGGAGACTAGCCTGGAAGTCAAAAAAGCCAATGAGGGCCTTAGCTACCTCTCTTCCAAAATGCTAACAGACTTTTTTGGTGTAAGCCATCTAGAGTAGATCCAATAAAATATTGACTTCAGTAGTGCCTTCTGTTGAAGCCCTGGCAAAGGTCTACTCTGTGACTAAGACTCACATAAATACTTTTCTTACTCTGATCCTCACAAAGAAAACAGAAACAAGAAGTAAAAGCAGTGTCAGGGGAGAAAGAACTACAGCCCTACCGCCCCATGTCTAATTGTTATTCATAGTCCCTGTATTCCAACTAGGATGGAAATACTTGTATTCTAAAAGGTTAGTGGGGCTTTACCAGAACATTTTGCTCAGAACCTAATAATTTAAAAGTGTATACTGTGAAATTTTAGTTCAATATGACAATTACGTTTTAAACAACTTTTTATCAATAAAAAAAGTTTTCATTTGTCTATATTAAAAGTTATCTAGGGGTTATCCAGAATAATATTTCAGATTTTCCTAGGCTATTTAAGTAACATTTTCTAATTTTACTCTATGCTAAAATTGATAGGTTCTGGCCCTAGTATGAACCGTTAAAGTCATTATGGTGGTCATCTAAAATGGCTGATGCCCTTAAAACAAAAGACCACCTTCCCTCTTCTCCAACTCATCTCAAAATATAATTTACTTTCACCCTTCCTGTCACCTCAAGCAAGACCCCCAATCAGTTTTTTATTTAAACCCTGGCAAAGGTCATAAAAGCCTCAGCCTCCCTTTGTCCAGTTCAGAAAATTCCTTGACCTCCCAAATTCTCTCCATGTCCTCAAAGGAAGAAAAAAAAAAAAAAAAAGTCCCTTTCCCTTTTTCCTTCTGCCTGTTTCTCTGCTATGCCATGAACCTATCAAAAATGAACCCAAAGAGGAAAATATATCTGCTATAAATCTCTTCTGATAGGTACCCAAGGCCTGCAAAAGTGAGTTTTAATGAATCCATTCTCCTTCACTTATTCTACAGTTGTATTATCAACCAAGAGCCAAAACCTTTGTCACATAAACTCCCATTTGATAGACTTCAAAAACTTTACATAAAAATAAAACCCTTAGGATGCATCAGTCCTCACATCAAATAACTAGCATATCTGAGGGAAGGTAGATCATTCTGTGTGTGTAACAATCAGCCAATTTGTCCAGGGAGTAAAAATGTCACATATTATCTGATCTAAAACTTGAACAGTTTTCTGACCCTTAGACCAATAAAGTATGGAGATACAATAAAAGACTTCAGGAAAAGGAAGATATAATTTCTTACCTACTGCTGATTTATTAATGAAGCATTAATATAAACTTTTATTAATGCTTTTAGCTCTTACAATGAAGCTGCCCTCTAAAGGTTACTGATAACATTTATTTTGAGAGATAATAGTCAAAGAGAAAAAGTCAGTCTGTAAGCCTAAAAATGTTTTATCTATTTCTCAAAATGTGGACATTTCTATGTGTGGAAAAACCAACATCTAGGCTTACAAGAGACTCCAACTTTGGGAATGTGGGACACTTCTTTCCAAATTTAAGGTGATAAAGAAGCAGGTTTGACTCCCTGCCCTACTAAATGTATAGCAGAGATCTGCAGGCACAGGGGCAAGAAGCAGGTATCCTTTGCTACATGCACCATCTCTCTGGTGCCCCATACCATACATATACAAGCAGGACACTGTCAATAATACCAAAAGGTGACTTTCAGTAGGCATCCTCATTCACTACACTAAAGCACTTTCAATGCACCTTACATGGCTCTGATGGATTTCCCTGTGTGGAACAGGCTCTGAATGAATGGCCCACAGCACAGGCTCACAGCATTCTGTATATGGCTATTAACTGATAGGGGGAATCTTAATTGGTACATAGCTGATGTAAAAGAAATACTGCCAACAACGAAGATATGAAAATAAGCTTCCAAGTTTCTATTTAGACCATGATCTGATGATAATTCCATACTGAGAAGACCCACCCCAATCTAACTGTTTACTGCCAACCTCCTTTTTTGTGTGCAGCGTCCACAGGGTGTCTGTTATGGTTTGTGTATAGGTGTCCCCCCAAAGCCTCAAGCAGTCATTTGGAGGCTTCTGGAATTTGTAATTGATTATTGTGGTGTGGGTGTTGTACTTCCCCTGGTGCAGGTGATTTGTATTTCAATGTAAAGAAAGAGAAGTTAGCTACTTGAGCTGCTGCTACCTCTCCCTGTGCTCCTACTCTTACCTGTCATGAAAGGTTGCCCTCTGCCATGTGCCCCACTGCCTTGGAGCCAGCTGAATATGGACAGACACCTCCAATAACTGTGAACTAAATAAACCTTTCCTTCCTTCATTTTGAGTGTTGGGTGTTTGTCCCAGCAAGGAGAGAAGAGTAGCTAAGTCTCACTACATAGATGGGAATTGCAGAGATTCTCCTGTTTTCAGTTTCCCAAGTGCTGGCATTACAGGCACGTGCCACCATGCCCAGTCTCAACTGCCATCCCAGTGAGCCCCAAGGGCAGGCCCAGCACCACACGCTGGGGATCAAGTACTGAAGAAAAGTAGATGGTGCTTCTTCTGAACTCACAAGCTAAACGATAACTGCCAAGAGACATCTTGCACTTGCAAAGGAGAAGGGAGCAAAAACTAAGGCAAAAAGCAGTGTGAGAAGGTTGAGAGCTTCCAAGTCATTCTTTATTCAATCTTAACATTTCGGATATCACATATATAATGAAAGTCAAAATTTCTCTCCTCATCCTGACCTGTCCCCTAAATTCCAATATTCAGGACCTTTGTATCTCCTGAACCACCTGCTTAGGAATTTAGACCAAAGATGTTGGTGTGGCTGTTCCTCTACTTCCTTCACAACTCTTCTCAATGGACCAAACTGTGTATGTCTTCCCCTAACCTTCACATTTAAAATTGTAGCTCATAATCCTAAACAAAATTCAGTCAGACAGACAGACATACGAACACACATACACACACACGTACATTACTTCTTAGCCCTATTCTCTTGAGTTATTCTTCTCCACAGCCCAGTTACCATCTCACATAATTGTATTTCACCTGTAAGTAAAATATAAGGTAGGCATCATCTTCTGTTCTGATCCCTGCTACAACACAAAGACCTAGCATATGTATGTATGTATGTTAATGCCTAACATACATAAAGGGCTCAGTCATTGTTTAATTAATTAGTGGACCTGCTAAGAAGACAGGGCAACTGACTTTGGTTTCAGGGTGCTTGAGAAGTTGAAAAACGAAAAAGCAAAATCTATAATTTCCACAAGATCACGCAGACAAAGAAAGAGTGAACTTATGCACTCATTTCTTCAGAAGCAAAAACTAAGCTTCCTTTCATGAACACTGTTAAAAGCAATAGGAACACTTAAGAAATGGACAGCCCTGCTTAAGGAGTTTGTCTTTTGACAGAATAGTTAAAGAAGAAAGATTAGGAAGCCAAGCCAAAGTTCCTGAAACACCAGGATTCTGGGAAACTGGACAGGAGAACTGTAAATTCAAGCCCAATCTATACAACCTAGCAAAATTAAACATAAAAGAAAAGGGCTTAGTGGAAAGGCACTGGGTTTAATCCCTAGTACCACAAGAACAAGGAAGAGAACGGGGAGGAAAGGGGAGAAGAAGGAGAAAATAGTAATACTGTAAAACTATCAGAAGATGCAGAAAGAGTTTGTTGGAGAACAGAAGAGAAACAGATAATAAGGAAAGAAATTATGAAGAATATTAAGTGCAAAGAGCTTCTATTGAGTTGTAATAAATTAACTGCATGTTTCTGAGATGCCAAATAAATATTTGCAGAGTGAAGAAACCACTATTCTACAATATATTCAAGGTCCTGGCCTAAAATCTACTTTTTTTTTCTTTCTATAGTAGATAACTATTGAAACAGGGGAAATGATTTGTTAGCATTATTCAGTCCACCAATAATCTTAGAAAACATGAAAAAGCTTCTTTCTCACTATACTAAGGCAGTTCTCATGAAAAGTGACTCATATACTACCTCTGCTTGGAGATATCTACAAAAAAGTCAAAGTATAGCTATTTTTTTTTTTCTTTCTAGAAATGAGTTTCTCAAATAGAAGTCTTTGGAATTTATTTAATGTTGTTTTTTCTCTTGATTTAAACTCCTAAGGACCACAAAAAATCATGGAATCTAAAAGATCTCAACTTGACTGTATTTCCTGCTCACAAAAAGAAACCAGCCACAATTTTTATAGTGTTTTTGGTTATATAGAAGAGCTCACTTACTTATAAACAGCAATATTCATCAATACCCACAATCAAAATTGTTATTTTGATTCTTTCCTAGTGACTTGGATATATGATCAAAGATCTTCATGTACCTTCAGTTCATCAGAGACAAAATGGTAATCTCAGGAGATATACCTTGCTGGGTTTCTTCAATAATTTAATGAGTGAATGCATGCTATATAGATAGTGCCTGACCCATTATAGGTAGTCTGTGTCAGCCATCATCATTATTTTACACATTTTTATCTTTCTCTTAGTCCTTTGTATTTTAAATTACCTTATAAATAAATGTATTTACTGCTAGAGCAAATCAAATACTATGGAAAAGGTAAACATGAAATTCCCCTTGTTCTATCCACTAATTCTACTATATTTTGTGACAGACAATAGAGCTACACAGCTCTTTTTGAATCCCATAACATACACTGTTTTCCAGTCTGCTTTTCTGTCATCTAATGTTTCTTGCATACCTTTCTTGGGGTTAGCCCACCATTTTCACATGGCAGACAATAATCCGGATGCCCATGTACCTTTATTTATTTAATCAATTTCCAGTAGACAATTTTAGATGGTCTACAGTGTTTAACACTAGTAAGCCACACTAAAATATTATATACTTATGATGTTTACATATAATAGACAATTATACCAAAAAAGTGTGTGTGTGTGTTTGTGTATATGTGTGTGTGTGTGCATTTTATTTTTATTTCACACTTTTGTTATGCCTGGATAATGAATTTCAGGAGTGTATCTGCTGGATCAATGGCTATAGTACATTGCAATGAGAAAGATACTCTCAAATTGCCTGTAAGAATTAACATACCTCAGTAACATATTTCTAAAGCTTTAAACATTGCATCAATCTATTAACAGAGTATATGGATTGCACCAGCTATACATATATAGGGTGTGGCCCCTAATCTTATCTACTAGGAAAATTAACTACAGAGGATTGATTGAGGAGCAACTTAAAGAGACCAGAGGTGTTCAGGGGGTTTGCTGGCCAACAGTCAGCGATCAGGACGTGCTATATCTCTCAAATGCCAAAAATTAAAGTAAAAACCATGAAAGATACTACTTCTATTCTACTTATCCAATGATCTTTTTTTATTAGTCATAAGGCCCTATGCACTTGAACTACCAAGACTTTATCTTTTTAAACAGCCTATTATCAGAAAAACATGGAAACATTTAAGGTTTACAGAATCTTTTACCTTCTTTGTCATGGGTACTAAAGTATGCAATCCTAACATTTACCAAGATGTTATTAACATCAGTCTAGAAGCTCTATCAGAATGCTCACACCACTATAGTCTTTCTTCTTTTTTGTTCTATTTTCCAGTATCCCTCCCCATAACTATGACTTACATAAATAACTGTAATCATCCAATTCTATCCCATCCAGGAATGATAAGATACATGCAAAATAAGCAACCATAAGCTAGACACAGTAGCATATATCTATAATCCCAGCAGTCTGGCAGGATAAGGCAGGAAAACTCCAAGTTTGAGCTCAGTCTAGAGAACTTAGTAAGATCCTGTCTCAAGATAAAATAATTACTAAAAGGCACTAACATTGCACCTCATACTACTGCAGCCCTAGCCGCCAGTACTATCAAAACAAAGAGAGAGAGAGAAAATCTCTACATCAAAATGACCAAACTAAGGGCCCAGCAAGATACCTCAGCAGACTAAGCACCTGCGTATGCAAGCGCAAGGCCCGGGGGGTTTGACCTCAGGTACTACATACTGTGCCAGCCCCGTCCCCGGGTGCCCTGAGCCGGAGCACCAATACCAGGCATGGTGACACATGTCTGTAATTCCAGCACTGCAGAGGCTGAAAACAGGGGGATCACTGCAAGCTGCACAATGAGACACTATACCAAACACATAAAAACAATAAAAAATAACAAAACTAAACAACATATCTTGTAAATCTCAATATGGTAAATACAATACACAGAAAACACTATTTAAAATATAGAAACCAAATTGTTCTGATGCAAATTAAGAAACTCATTCCTACCTACCTCTCTTCATTTATACTATGTACATATCTAAATTTGGGTTTCATACACCAAAGGAACCAATCTTTAAAAATATATCCATGAGCAAGACACAGTTATTCTCTTTAGAAAGCTACTTGGCACTGTGATAACACAAACATTCCTTGGGAATTATGAGTCATGTTAAGAAGTCAGTTGTATTATTTATTTTATTCCAAATGACTATGTACTTAAACATCCTACATTCCCACTTGTCCATAATACCTCCAGCTGGTGCTTCTGAATACCACATTTTACTAAGTTGTGTCTGTGGGAATACAAGCATGTACTATTTAGTGGAAAAGTGAAACTGAACTTACTGCAGAGATTCTGACCAAAGCCAGCCAAGCCACAGGCTATTTTTTTAATAAAATATTCTTTATTTTTTAATAAAATATTCTAAGAAAATCTAGTAACTGTAAACAGGCAACCTTTCACTGCCCTTTCAAAGGGTTATTTTTAATAAGCCTATGTTTACTTTTGTAAATGAAATCTAAATTATCTTTCACTCATTTAGAATAAGAGCCAGAAAAGGATAAAACTTTTCAGATGGTAAAGATCAGCCCACACGAACATAGCATTGCTTTCTCTTGTTGAAGCCCAGGGATGACATGTGGATGAGATGGGAGAAAGGCTGTTTTAACTCTACAATGTTGCAGAGCCTTAATCCCAGCCTCTGTTTAGATAATTCTAAAACAGAGTCTTGTGCCACACTTTCCACCCTAATAACAAAAGCTTCTCCCCTGGAGCTGTAAATAGTAGCCTCAAACAACCAACTCCTTCAGATTAAGAAACCACAACAACAAAAGAAAAGAATACTTTCTTCCAAAACACCCAGAAAGTGGTGTAAACCTATGAAGGAAATGTGAAGCAACTCAGATAAACTGTTTTATCTACCTATCCAAGAAGATCACACAACTGCATTTTCCTAGTTATAGCCGTGAACAGCTACATTTTCAAGGCAGGGAACTTAATCCAGCCTTCAGAAAAGATCTAAAGGAATATACTACCATAATAATTTCAAATTCTTAAATTGCAAATAAAACTTCAGTTAATATATATAACATCATTTCCTAACAATACACAAAATCAGACACCAATTTTAAAAAATTGGCAAGCAATACACAATATTCTACTTTAACAATTTCTGTTGTCTAACTCCACACTATTAGATTAAGTCTCTTAAGTCTCCTAAGGCTTGTTTTCGTTATATTACATCCCTGCTCAAAAGGCTTCCTGCTCTTCCCAGGATAAAGCTCTTTTGGCAGCCTCTTAGACCATCATTTGAAATATAAACAATTCACACTTCTGAAGTAATTAATCTCACTAATCCCCAACAGAGCTTTTATTGATTCTTGCTCTGTTCCTTTCTTAGCTCTCAAAATATGGAACACTACTGGCCTTTCTGTCCTCTGCAGGTTGCAATCTCCATGTAACAGAACCTGGGATGGTTTCAGTACATAAAATTCTTATTAGTCCGGATCAAGGAAAGAAGCCAGGTCAGGAACAAAGAACCAAGGATAGTGTTGGTCCATAATTCTAGGAATTCTAGAGCGAAAATGGCCCTAAAGAACATTCCCAGGTTAGCTGACATGAGGAGTCCTTTCTCCCTTCATCAGCACTTTTCCTTAGAAATGAGCCATGTTAGGAAAGAAAGGCATGACCAGGTGGCCCTTATAAAGCAGGAGCAACAGTAAGTACTTCTCTGAAAGGGATCCTGGGCTTGGCATCACTACCCTCACCATTAAATTGGCCCACCTTGCAAGTCACATCCTTTTGTATCACATAATGATATGTATCTAACAACACTAGCACTTCATCAAATTTCAAAAATGTTATGTTTCTTAAACTATGAGCCTCTGGAGTAAAAGAAGCCACGTAACTTCTTTACAACAGAGAAGAGTCAGGTTTTCCATTGTGCATCAGTTAGTAAATGTCCTAGGCACTGCATGTCACTTTTAGTCTCTGCAGCATAGAACATTTTTTATGATTTTTTAAGACGGTAAAAACCAATTTTGGCTTGGTGGTTACATATCAGGCCAGCCATGATTAAAAGACCACCAGGTGGCAATTTTTGCTTAAGAAGAGCACCACCAAATGATACTAATTAGTGCTATATAGTACTATTAGTATTAGTGCCAAATTGTGCTACTTAGGGTTAGTACAAGTCACAAACACAAACTACAAACATAATTATCTAGTTTTAAAAAGCCCAAAGAAATATAAAGGTCAAATTCTGATGATGTATTTT
>PVKN010044615.1:0-10061 GCA_004027915.1 Capromys pilorides
TTCTTCTTCTTTTTCTTCTTCTTCTTCTTCTTCTCCTTCTCTTCTGTGTGTACTGGGGATCGAACTCAGGACCTTGCACTTGTCAGACAGCTCCATAAGCCACTGAACTATCCCCCAGGCCCACCTCTCACCTTTTTTATGTGTGTTTTAGATGAGAGATTCAGTCAGTCTTAAATAATGGTTGATTTCTTCCCTGTACACAGGCATGGATAAAGTATTGATTGAAAGATGACAAGGTTTGATCGATAAAAAATATTAATTGTAGTACAATGCTCCAGGTAGACATATTTTGTTAATTAAAGAGAGTAGTTGCAATAAAGTGCTCTATTAAAGAATTTCTCTGCACTGAGAGATGGTCCTAACTTCTGCATGTCTTGCTACAAAAGCACAAAGCTTCAAACTTGGCTTTAAAATACAGAGAAATAATAAGCAGATATCCTACCTAACAATCTACAGGCTTTTTTCCCTAAGATAGTCTATACAAAAATAAAAGGTTAAACCTATAGAATTTTTGAGAAAAATAATCATGGTTCTCAACTAACAGTGTCAACATAATTGTTGTGCTAAAACGCTATGTTTTACTCTTGATTTCAACCTCCTTCTGTAAAGATGTTTTGCCCATTGTCTAGAGCTATTTTATAAAAATTTGCCTTCTAGGAAAATCATAGTTACCCTTATTTTAATACTGGCAGTGTTGACTTCCTAGGTGTCTAAAAGCTAAGGATCTGAGACAAACTCCAAAAGATAACTGGGCTTATAGTATGGCCAATACTTTAGCCCTGGCCATCCAAGGTCAACAAGGACTGTGACTGAGGAAATCTCCTTAGAGAATGCCACAGCTTTGGAGAGTCGCCCATCCTACTAAAGCATGAGACCTTGCTAGAAATCAGAGGACAAAAGTTAATCCATGCATAGTGTGCCAACAAGGAAAATTACTAAAGAAGGAAAAAAAATGTTCCCATCTGCCAAGGAGATGATTTCAACACTGATTTTGACCATCCTGGTGGTTGACACTGGCGGAGGAGTTAAAAGACTCTGTACAGGAATCATGAAAGAAACTCCTGTGGAGCCTTATCAGGCCATTATATGCAAAAGGATTTCAAGTCTTGTTTATTGGATCCTGTTGATAATGTCCAACTACACTGATAGCTTGTCATTATTGTGATTCAATAAGGCTAAAAAGCCATGGGAATAGCTAGAAAAGTTCAATAAAAATCTTTTAATTACTGAACTAAGATTGTGCTCCAAAAACACAGGGCCTTTTGTGTTCATACATGTTGTGGTTTATGTCTAGTTGTTCCTTCAAAGCATCATGCAATCATAGGGCAGGAACTTCTAGAATTTGAGCTTAACCCATGATGCACTAGGATTATGGGTGATCCAAGGATGAGATTATGGGACTGAGTACTACTGGGATCATGAGTGTAGTCTGAGGTGGATATCCTGAGGCCGAGAGCCTGAATATAAGAGAGACAGAGAAACAGACTCCCCACTCTGTTGCCTCTGTTGCCATTGTTACTCTGCTGCTGCTATGAATTGCTGCCCTCTGCCATGTGTGAATCTGCCTTGGAGCCAGCCAAGTATGGACTGAAACCTCCAGTAACTGTGAACTAAATAAACCTTCCCTCCCTTCATTTTGAGTGTCGAGTATTTGTCCCAGCAATGAGAGAAGAAAAACTGAGACAGTACAGCTAAACTCTTACATTCTTGCTGAGTGTGGTGGTACACACCTGTAATTCCAGCACTTGGGAGGCTGAGGCATGAGGATCCATGCAAGTTCAAGACCAGCCTGGGCTACAAAAGTGAGCTCAAGGCCAGCCTGAACTGTATAGTGAGACCCTTCCTCAAAAAGACAAAAAAAAAAAATCTTACATGCTTGTATAAAGCTTGTTATCTTTAAGTAAGACATCAGATTTTAAGGCATTACTTTTATGCTGACCAGTCTTCCAAGATCCACCAAAAATGATCCGAGTCATTAGAGATCCAAGTCCAGGGATCTAGAATTTAACATTGTGATTATTCTTTCTAACAGGACCAATATCAATATTTCTTACAGCCTTGTTATTTGGACCATGTTTTCACAGTCCTTTAATCAAGTCGTTTCTTCTTATTTGACAGCTGTAAAGTTTCTAATGGTGACGCAGACAGATCCATTGGCAGGACTCTTCCTGGCTCCTATTCAGGGCCTTTCAACAGGACTCAGAGCAGTGGGCTCTGACTGCTGTTGCACCACTGCTCCCTCTCCGCAGAACGTGGCTTGAGAGACTGAGAGACCGTTCTTAACTATTGGGCCCTGAGAACAGGCATTGTTGATCCTACAGAAGGGAGAGAGAGCCAGGAGATGGGGAGCTCTAGACAGAGAGGGCACAGGTTTTGAACAGTAAACTTGAAGTAAGCTAGAAGCCAGGGCCTCAGTCAATTAGCATACCCAAGCAGGCTGTCAGGCCTTAATGAAACGCAACAAGGAACAGGCTCTTAACCAAATTGGAGAGGCTTAGGAGAAAGTAAAATGCAAATGCAGCAGTCAGCACTCCAGAAACAGAGGCCTGCCTGCAATGGGGCGCATCCTGCTTTCTGTGACAGGCACTGCTCCCAAAACTGTACCAAAGCCCACAGAACTACACTCCTATGGTGCCTGCCTTATGGAACACCCCTCTGCCATAGAAGAGAGCTTCTCTTCCATTTCTAATCACCACTCATTTGGCCATTCCCTTGCTTGTTTTCTACTGTTCTGAAGACTTCAACCTTGCTTGCTCCAAAATAAAGCCCCAAGATGTGGTGATAATAACCTACCTAGCATTGCTTTTCTCTTTCTTTCTTTCCTTCTTTCTTCCTCTCTTTCTTTCTTTCTTTCTTTCTTTCTTTCTTTCTTTCTTCCTTTCTTCCTTTCTCTCTCTCTCTCTCTCTCTCTCTCTCTCTCTCTCTCTCTTTCTTTCAAGTAGAGGGTTAATTCTGGCAAGAAAAGGGGCTGCAGAGATTAAAAGAAAACCCAAACAGATTTGGTGATTAATATTTTCTTCACACTAGACACAGATTTTCCCCACATTATAAAAGAAATACACAATATATATGAAAATTTAATACATCATTTTTGTGATACTTTATGTTCCTGTTAGCTACACGCTGCATAACAGAGCAAGAACCTCTCGGGACCAAAGATAAATCTCAGCGGTGCAGCAACTGCCTGGCAAGGTTGAGGTTCTGAGTTAGATTCTTGGTGCTTTGACCCCACAAATAAATACATACATACATACATACATACATACATACATACATACATAAACCTCCTGACCAAAATAGCAAGATTACTGGGTTGACGAGTATGTCCTATGAAAAGGCCAGGAGGTCAAAACATGTGTGCTGTCAGTCGAGGTGACATGCGTGCAAACGTGCTGCTCTGTGCGCAGACTGCCTTCGGTGTGATAAGTGAAGTAAAGCTTATCCATTGTCAAGTATGATAAGAGTCAGGGAGATAGCTCAGTAGAATAAGTGCTTGCCTGGCAAGTGTGAGGTCCTGAGTTCAGTCCCTGGTATAGAAAAAAAAAAAAGTGTGAGAAGTATGTTCACTATAGCTCATACAATAATGTGTTTGTGTTGTTCACTTTTAGACTTTGTACACAAAAACATCAACACTGAAATTTTTATGCTTTTTTAGTTGTTTCAGTTTAGGTTGTCCTTCATTATTTTTGGACATTGACACAGTTTTAAATAATTCACAACAAATAATAATGTAATCGTCTATCTGAGTGGAATGAGACAAAACTCTGAATTCACATGGTCTATTTGTAATCTTGTAATAAGGCAATGAAACTTTTATGCATTTTATTGTTAAAAATCCAAAAAAATTAAAAGATTTCAGACATCTGTCAGATCAAAATTATTTACATCGCAGTTAGCCGTATCCTCTGAACTTTAAGTCTTAACTTTTTTGGAGAAAGTACCTCTCTCCATTTTTATATTGACATGCGCATACTTATGCACATGCACACACACACACAGCATTTTAAGCAGAAAAATCAGAAGAAGAACTCCTGCAGTCTCCACCCTAACTTGGCCTTGGTCCTAATCAGCTTCACTGTGGGAATCAGAGCAAGCCTCACACTTGGGGTATTAAATATGAGAAAGAGTGCTTGAAAGAAGGTAGCTAAAATTTTCCATTTTTTTATTCACATAGTTAAGTGATTCCTTTATCTTATAAGTAGGCCTTTTTGTGGGTCATTTTCTTAACCTTACAGATGAAAATGTTTGGAAAATGTAATGTGTGACTTATAGAAAATAAGCAAAATAAAAGAATTTGCTCAAAGTCTTGCAAAAGAAATAAGGAAACAAAAACCAGGTTATAGAAAGAAAACACAAATTTTCTGTAAATATGTGAAGGAAAAAAATGAAGGGGAGGATGGGGTGATTTGGAAGGTGGTGAGCACTGTATTCATTTTTTTCCGTTTGGTGTTGTCTGATATCACACAAAGAGCAGACTCACAGAAGGGTGCAGAACACACACGTGCCATTAAAGTGGCTGGGGAAGGCCACCAGGCCCACATTTGCAATTTAAATGAAAAAAATCAACATGGTGCCTTCCATTGTAAGGGAGCCCTAATAACCCTGCTGATTGCTTCTTTAAAGTGTGCTTCTACTGAGCATTTAAAAAAAAAAATTGCTGAGTGTTAGGGAATGCGGCCTTTCAGGAGAAACTCACAGAGGGCAGAAGTAATTGAATATGGGAAGGAGTAAGAACACGGGTGTTACAAAGAACAAACCAGACTTTTGTCCTCTGAAATGTGAAGGGACATCAGGCGTATTTTTCAAATGCCCTCAGGGACACAGAATTGTTTCTAGATCCATACCTATCTGGAAAACACCTAGCAAAATAAAGTACCATCAATCTACCCCAAGAAGTGCAACTCTAAAAAGAACACAGGCCTCAGAAAGACAACAGAATGTGTGAATGGTCCTCTGTGCAGGAGGCGAGATTGCTTATAGAACCTGAGTTTAGATCCTAGTCCTGGGCTTCAGGCAAAAGGGGTTCCCTGTGTGACCCTGGTGAAGAAAATCTTATTCGGATGAACCTACTGCCCCACTGCCCACCCATTTGCTACTGATAGGTTGATGAGACAAGAGATTACCTCTTTTCTTCAGATCAGCTCGCGGAGACACACACAATGGCACCTGCTATGCCCTTGTGCTCTCCCATGGTGAAGTGGAAATGCCCATTATGTTTGCAAATAGTGAAATAAAAGTCTCTAGCTCATTCAACAAGGAATTGCTGCACAAAGACGATCCCAACAGGAAACAGGGAGTTCCAGAGAGCAAGACCCGCCCAGGAAAGTTGCATGGATCACAGACAGCAAGCACATCTCCCGGCACCCTGGGCAAGCTCAATGGACGAGTGCCTCCTCCCTTTGCAAGATGAGTGTACACGTGTGCCTCTGTGTTCACGCTTTTACTATCTTTTCCAAACCGGTTTATGCAAAGCAAACGCTACTGATCTATAACAAAAAGGGAAAGACAATCTCTTTCTCATCAATTGTACACTAATAATCAGAAATATCACACTAATAATGTTTTAGCTTGACCTTAATGGAGCAGATCTGGTAACAATGGAACTAGACACTCCTGTTACATAACCAGCTTCGATCCTCCCATTTCTCTCCTTCGTCTAGAGAATCTTCAGCTATTTCTCTTGCTGTTTCTTTCAGACCTTCTCACTGTGCTTGTCTTCCAAGTATCACTACTGTAAGTCATGAAACCACTTCCTGCAGCTTAGCTGTAGCATGGGGAGCAGGCTGTTTCCCAGGGAGAACCACCTGCAGAAGGGATAGAGACCAAGCAAGCTGGAGCAGAGGATGAGGAGGACCTGGGATGCACCCAGTCTTGCCTGACACCACAGGGACGTCTGGAGCTAAACAGCTATCAGAATTGTGTACCACTTAGCTTTTAGATCCATGCCACACTCAACCTCTGGCTGTCAGTGTCTTTCTGCTGATCTCGTGCTCAACCACCGACAGGACAAGATTTTCTTTGGAAAGATTTAACACGGCTTCTCTGAGTAAGCAGCATTATGTTCTGGTTTGCTGTCTTCTTTCCCCAGCTCCCCACATATGACAGAAGATTTAGGGTGTCACTGTCAGGCTTGTTCATGGCTGCACTGGTAAGGACCTATAGAGACCTCAGGCTCTTAAGTCACCAGGGTGGACTTCCCTGCCTTCCATGGACTCTCCAGGGTTCCTAAGTACAGAGCCCGCGAACACCTATGCTTATCCCACCATTGCCTGCTGCTCTTTATCACCTGAAAGCTTCCCTGGTCTCCTGATAAAGGACCTGGACAGGAGTTCTGTGGGAAGAGTGAGGAAATGTAGCAGAAAAAGTCTCCAATGGTTTCATTGAAGATATTTTGTCCAGATGACATAGCACGTCCAGACGGCATGATTTAGCATTTGTTGACAAGAAAATGAGCTGAACTGTTTTTTTTTTTTTTTTTTTCTGGTTAATTTTAGGGTACATCAGTGGCAGCTTTCCCTGGAAGTGATCACTGGTACATACAAACCTAAGTAAACTATTTTAAAATTAGGAACAACTTTGAATAGCAGAGCAAATAACTCACAAATAAAATGCTCAGCAAAAATGTATCAATGCTACAAATCTGTGAACATGCATGATTGATGGACGGGTGACCTATTCCATCTGACAGAACTGTTTCTACCAAGCTGTGCACTGCTCAGTTTTCTGCTGCGAAGTAATTCCATGTACCGGAGAAGAAGGTGGGTCTCTCGTATTCCACATTCTACTAACGGCATCAGAGCCACTAAGCCTTCTGCCCAGTGATAGGAATCCAGCTCTGGTGATGTGTGCGTGTGTCCCAGCCTGAGCAAAGCGTGCTTGGAATTTGCACTCCATAGTGCATGAGGTGAGTGTATTATGCTGTTAGAGCAGAATCTGCCGACAGAGAGAACTGAGTTAACCTCGTCTTGATCCTAAGCTACCAGCTATTCATTTTTTACCTGGCCTGTTTCATCACGTAAATTTCGGACTGGTTCTCATGGGTGATTTGAGCAAATGGAAGCCACATGACTGCAACCCCATGAAAGTACATAAGTCATTATCATTGCCTGGAAAAACAATCTAAATTACTATTTTTAATTGTTTTAGGGTATATAGTCAAGGGCTAATCAAACATGGCCTGGGTTATCTTTTTAACATATCCACTGAAGACCTCCTAGGGGCCTATACATGATATTCTGGTCTGATCAAAACTCAGGATTGCTAAAATACTTCTATTATTGTCATTCTGGTATACTCTGGTCATTCCCGATTGCAAACTCGGGGATTGCTGTGTGGTTTAAGGGTCAGCACAACTCTCTTTTGCTGGCCTGGAAATGCATGATCTAATAAGATCAAGAAGATGAATAGCAGCCTTGCTTCTCTGGTGACCCATACGTAACATCACCCAAATCTGAAAGCCTGGAAACCGGAGCCTGCTAGTCTGGGTGCACACATCCCATCAGGAAAACAGGTAAAACTTAGCAAGGCACAAAAGAAGAATGAAATAGGTATTAATGGATTATTGGAGGGGGGAAAAAGCACACAGGGAATACTGCACAGGAGAACAAGCAATGAAAAGAGATAGTTTCTTCATTTCAGTCTTTAAAGCCAAATTATTATCTTCTCCTGACATAAAACTTCAGACTTCCCCACTGCAGAGTTTTATACTAAGCAGTGGCGTACTTGTTTGCTTTTAATAGAAATACATGTAGAATAGCAAATCGAATGCACCAAGCCTACACATTGAATAAACATGAAAAGAATATATATTTAGCAATTACGAGCACAGTATATATGTATAAGCACAAATGTATAATTAGACACAGTTTTACATGACAGATATAATTAGATATTACATTTTACATGATGTATATACAAACTTCAAGGGGAAATCACTTTCTAATTAGGATCAAGCATTTTTGAAATGTATGCTTTTAATTAATTTGCATCGATCTTGAACCACCCACATTTAATTATACTTCAATCTGTAGCAGAAGAAACTATAAGCTTTCAGTCAAGTAAGTCATAAAACAAAAGTACACAAATGACTGTCCCTTATTAGCTGTTTAGTGGGCAATGATCCTAAACTTGAAAAAAAAATAGAACTAAAATAATCATCATTAACAGTATTACAAAACCCAGTAATTTTTTTTTATGATAGCTCTATTTTATATTTATTACCAAATGAAAAAATAACTTATTTTGTCAGTGAACGTTCTCCCACCTGTGATCCTCATAGAAAAAAAGAAATTGTAGATGTAACCTTGGCAGATAAACAGATTCTTTGGTTCCCTTAGCCTTAGGAGGCCCCTAAATAAAATTAAGATGCAAACTACAAAGCAAAAGGACATAAGAGCCATGTGGGGTGCAACAATGACTAGTGAAAGCCGTAAGATTCCCCTCACCACAAGCACAGAAGAAAATTGATTTACCTTTTGAATCCACTCAGACTTCACTCCTTGAGGCTGATACCAAGAACAGTTTTGCTCTGTTGATTTACTCTTAACATATTTGATAATAAACTCGCTATGCAATTTTCCACAGGGGGTTCCCAGGCCACGTTGCAAGGACTCTCTGGGCACTGAGAAAAGATGAGTATGCACAGTTGTGCACAACTGCATGGGCAGCATTTTCCATACTACGTGCTAAAGGGAAGAAATTTTGAGGTCAGGGATACAGCTCAGCGACACAGTCCCTGCCTGGAAGCTTGGGGTGCTGAATTGGATTCCTGTTACCAAAAAGAACCAACAAAGTAAAACTTCAGTATGTTGGAAATTTCCCTCAAAATTTTGGGAAATTTTACAAGGCACGATATAGCTGACTTCTCTACATTTACAAAAGGAGACAAACACTCTCAGGTATTGATTTAGGGGAAATAATATTTGCTTTTTTCTTTTTCCTGAGGCGGGGACTCACTATGCAGTGCAGCTGGCCTTGTACACTCTTATGTAGCCCAGGCTGGCCCCAAATCAGAGGGATCCTCCTGTCTCAGGTTCTGGAGTGCTGGGATTACAGGTAGGCACCACTGTGGCTTCATTTAGCTTTAAGTAGAACAAGTTGCATGGAAAAAAACACTTCCATTTAAAATGATCACTGAAGGTTCTTCTGGGGAAAAAACTGTTTATGCAGTTTGTGGACAAATTAATCTTTCCTTGAGTCTCCAAAGTAGGTTTTGCTTTCTTATGCACAATGAACCCATGCCATAGGAGCCAGATATTCAACTTTTTCCCAAATACTGATTTTAAAATTCAAAGCAGTGACCTAACATAAGAGAACACTTCTCTCTGGCCATTTTACTCTTAAAGAAAAACAAAAAGAAGATGAATTAAGCATGCCCAGATAACTCCTTTAAAATGGGCTCCAGAGAGCTGGCAAACGTTACGCTGATGAATTCTGTCTTGGCCACTCTTCTCTCACTGCTGTGACAAATGCTCAACACCCAAAATGAAGGAAGGAAAGGCTTATTTAGCTCACAGTTACTGGAGGTTTCAGTCCATACTTGGCTGGCTCCAAGGCAGAGTGGCATTGGGCAGAGAACGTCAGTTCATGGTGGTGGCAAAGACCAAGAGGAGCCAATGGAGGTGTAGCAGCAAAAATTGGCAGAGTCTTTCTCTGTCTCTCTCATGTTACATTCAGGCTATCTGCTCCAGGCTGGGGGAAATACTCACACCCATAATCCCAGGAATACTCACAACCATAATCCCTGTCTTGGATCACCCATAATCCCAGTGGATCATGAGGTAATCTCAAACTCTAGAAATCCCCATCCCATGACTGAATGAGGCTTTGGGGGGACAACTAGCCATAGCAGTAACAATCTCCCCCACAATAGGAAAAATAAAACAGAGAAAAATCATGTCTCAACACATGCCATGAAACTAGAAATACAAAATGAAATACATTATGTTGTGTATCTTAGTGAAATAAATTAGAAAATTTATAAACAGAAAAAATTGATAGATTATGAGTCCATTTTTGGAAAATATATTTATCCAATAAAATTAGCAGTTAAAGTAATGTAG
>PVKN010044616.1:0-10067 GCA_004027915.1 Capromys pilorides
TCACACATGTGTGTTGTATTACTTATGTTTGTTTACAACAAATTCAGATTTTAGTAATCTATGAGTTGAGAGACAGATCATGAGTGGTTCTATCCATCTTCCCATTTATAACGTGTAGTTACAAGTGGCTGTAATTCACTAAATACTTCATGTTTGTAAAGTGTTTGTGTTTCATTAGAAAAATATCATTGTCGTCATATATATGATTTGCAAATCATTATACTGACCACAGGTAGCATGTCTGCTAAAAAGATTGTATCTTCATATGACTACACTTTAGGTGGCTTTAAATTCATTTAATCTTAAATTTGCATTGCCGACTTTTCTGGGGAGCAAAGTCTTTCAGAAATACTGTTTTGTGTCCTTCTGGTTAGGCCCTTCCCCTGTGTAAGGGCTGAATGATAATGTGGCCTCTTCTAATGGAAGCACAAAAGTAAAACTTTTTTCCTGAAAAAAAGTGGCTTGAGTGAAGACAGCTTAGATGTTGTCTCCGTGGTGTCCCTTTGTCCCTAGAGAGACTGTCAAAGTGCTGTGATTTGGCTGAAAATCATGTAGCTTTTAGAACACCAACAGAAGCTTCAATGAAGAGATGGTGTTTCTCTCAGGTATACTAACGCTCTGTTTTTGAAAAGTCTAGAGTACAAAATTCCCATTTAGCTTATTTTTAGCTTGAGTCTACTCTGCTAGTAAAAATACACTGTAAGCGCTGCTTCTAGTATTTACATCCACATTGCAACTCCTGGAAAACAGCCCTCAGTGATAACTGTAGGCAATACCCAGATTGTTGCAGAATTATAGTTTCAATGTATCTTTTTGTGATAGCCGCTTCCTAGGGCACCACTCACATGATTGCTCCCCCTCACCCAACACCAGGCACACACACAGAAAGCCTCAGCTCCTCTCACTTACTTAGAGTAAGTACTTATTTAATTCATGCACTTGTCCAGTGTGTGTGCTGACTGTCCTTTGTGTGTTGTCTATGGCCTCAGGCGCACGCGTGGCACCAACTAAATGATTGTGATGAAAGTTTCCCATATGGGCTGCTGGATTGCTCTTGTAGAGAATTGTGTGTCTCTATAGTAGTTCCTTCCGAAAACTTGGAATTTTCTCCACATCTACTTTGCAGATAACAAGCTCATGTTTAATTTAGAGGAGCCTTAAGTTTTGGAGAAGAGGACTGCAGCTCTTTTTCAGCGTTAGGAGCAAGCACACTTTGAAAGCTTCTAGAGAAAAAATGATTCCTCTAGTGCTTGACGTTAATCAAAGGCCAGTATTCCATTCAGATTGCCTTTTATTGTCAATTTTTCATGCTGCTTAGGATGAAAGTCACAAATATATATATGCGATTTTATAAAACTAGAAGGGAACAAGCAGGCATTGTGTGCTTTCTCTGCCTGTCCCCATCCTGTCACCCATCCCAGTTCTGTGTAGTGTAATGTCTCCAGCACAATGACTTAAATTTACTTACATCATCTTTTTGCCTTTCTTCTGGTAACTATATTATCTGCGGGCTCTTCACTACCCAGTTCCATCTGATCTAAAGAAAACAGATTCTAGCCCTATTTGGAAGGGGAGTGTCCTCTCCACGGCTCAGTGCTTTGTGTTTTTCTTAGTTGTTTGGAAGAGACATGAACTTCCTTCCTGAGTGACAGAATACAAGTCTAATGACCATTTCCTAATTCTCTAGGATGATTCAAACAAATACTTTGTGTAGTCTAAGAGGCCTGTGTATAGAAGAGTTTTACTTTGCTTTCAGTTTTCTTATTTTTTGCTTCTGGGATATTTTCATTCTTTTAAAAATATACTTGAGTGTATTTTATGCTCTTTCCTTTCTTCCTGAAGCACATACTCGGTTTTTCTAGAGTCATCTGCAGTGGATATTGTTTTGCTTTTCCACATGTGTTAATTGTTCCGTGGCTTGTTTTGCTTACTGTTTTTGCAGACCTGATTTGCCATGGTCCATGCCTTTCATTTTACCAGACCTTGTAGGTTGATTTCCCAATGAGAAAAAGACCCTACCCTGCCCTTTACTGGGTACTTAGTTATCATCCAAAAGGGTTAAGTGTCTCCGAGATGACTTTGTCATACCTGAAATGTCTGCTTTGAAGCTGAGAGCCATTTCGCTACTTGCTCAGCCTTGTGGTAAAACAAATGTATACTTAGTCACTGGAAATTTTTAAGTATTTGAAGGGCAGAAGATGGTTAATTTGGCCAGTTATAATTGGCTACTGAGTAAGTATAAGCTACTGTGTCAGTGATAAGAGGCCAGAGTAAGAGATGGTCATTCTTGGCCCCATGAGAAAGTGGTAGTGTTCTTTATCCCTGAAGCATGTCTTTATTTGCTGAGCCAGCGCTCCATGGGACTGCCTGCCTACCTGAATGGTGCCACTGGCTCATGAACCCCGACCCTGCTCAACCCTGTCTGAAAGCCGCACTCTTCCTTCTTATTTTCTCCCCTTCCTCAACAGCAATGTGGTTCCTCTTTAAACCTCAGTTCCCAGATCTCCCTCTGCCCTGCCTCCCAACCTCTGTGTCTGGCTTCTCTCCTGTGCGGAACCCTCTAAGGAAAGCCACTGTGAGCATACACCGTGAGGGGAAAGGAAACCGACGGTTGATGTTCTCACCACGTGTGTGCACCGAGTATTTTACCACCTTTGTTTGTGCAAAACTTCATGTGATCAAAGGATCTATTTTTTTTTTTTTTAATTAAAAGAAGTATTTGTTAAGATGGCCTGGCTCCTGCTTACCATTTAGCTTCACTTTGCTCCCTGTCCCCTCTCCCTGAAGGACAGACTGTGACTGGACATAGTCCATCCTTCCCCTTGGCCACTGCTCTGGCCGCCTGTGTCTAAGTGCTCCTCCCGCCACTCCAGCCTCTGCCCCATCATCCCTGCTTCAGGGAGCTCACACCTCCCCCTCCCAGAACGTGAGTTTCCGCTCCCCTGTGTTATCACAGCATCACACTCCTTCCCAGGATGGCTCTTGTCACAGCTACAACTTTCATCTTGTGGGTTATTTCATGAATGTCTGTCTCCCCCAGTTAATCTCCAGGCTCTTACAGACTGGCAGTTTCTTGGCTCTGTGTTTCCAGTTACCAACATACAAGTAGACATGTAGAAACTCAGTGAGTAGGCTTTGCTCTGTTTTATTTTGTTTTCTGCAGCACAGAGGACTGAGCCCAGGGTTGCTCTACCACCAAGCTACCACCCCAGACCTTTTTTTTAATATTTTTTTACTTTTTGAGACACAGTCTTGCTAAAATTGCTCAAACTGGCCTTGAACGTGTGATCTTTTGCCTTGGCCTTCTCAGTAGCTGGGGTTACCAGCATGTGCCATGGCTCAGTGAGTGACCATCAGGACACAACCAGTAGCCATTAGACCCTTTTGTGCTTGTGCTAGGTGACCGTCTGCTCTAGAGCAGTGGCTCCTGGCCCAGTCCCTGATCCCCAGGGGCCAATTATTAGTCCAGCCAGATTGAGATGAAACAGGAAGAACTCAAGTCCTTGAGGACAGCTACTGGGCTGCTAAGTAACTAGTCCTGGACAGTTCTAGCTCCAGACATCTTTGTTTTTGGAAATAATAAATCCCCTAGTATGTTTAGGTCAATTCACTTTTCTGTTTCTGAAAAGGTTCTGATGCAGACTGTCATGAGTGAGCCAACACATGAGTAGAAAACAACTTCTTCCCACTTCCTTCTTCTTCACAATCTTTTTGGCCTCTACCGTTTCTTTGCAATTTAGTTTTTCTTCATTTCTATGAAGTGTTGGTTCGTTAGTGTAGATGTTGAGCTCCGTGTTGAGCTCAATGCTGAAATCTCTGGTAATTTGGAAAAGGTGTTTTCTGTCACTTAGTGCCCTGTGAAAGGAATTTGAACTCATATTCTTCACCTCTTACCCTTTGGCTCTGCACTTTGTTACTTTTGGGGGCAAGCTCCTCTGTAAGGAGTTTGAGAGTCAGGTGAAGTCATACCAGCAATTTCCTGTTTGTGAACCTTGAAGCTCTTGAAGAGTGAAGGCAGGTTTGACAGAATCTGTAGGTGTTTTCAGACGTGGAGCTGATTCATCCCCTCTGGCAGTTAATTCTCCAAAGGTCTTCATCTCCCCAGCTACCATATCTTCTCTCCTCTCCGGATGCTGTGCCGCTTTTCTTTGTGTGAGGATGTGATTCTCAAGACATGGCCACTTCACGCATCCTTTGTCTTTCTTTAGTTTTGGTGGGATGCATTTTAGGCCCTTCTCTCTCCATTGTTATGGCATAGCCAGTTCATAGCATAGTTTGATTTTTAGCATCCTTAATTGCTGTGGGGCTCTAAGTGATGATTTTAAAGTCCACTGCCTTTATAGACTCCCTCTTGCTCAGTATAACACAACTGAAGAAGTGCAGGGCTTTGGACTATGACCTGAAATGCTCACTTATTTTGGTAACAAAGACTTAAGCTGTCTATTATTATTTACTTGTTTTTTTTAGCACTTCGGCTTTGAAGACTAGAAAATTGCCTGTTTTCGTGAAATGCTTCCTCTGATATTAAGCTGTCAGGGGTGGTCAAGGAGGCAACCCATCGATAAATGTGTTGCTTTTGGCCATGCCCTGAGGAGAAAGTACTGAATTTGTAACACAAAAATCTTAGAAGAACAGGGAGGATCCTGCTCTGACTCACTGCCTTCCACAAGTAACACATTCTCCAAGATTCAGAAGCTGGGCCTTCCTACCTCAAGGGCCGTGATGGGAGTGGAAGAAGATATGTAGAAAGTGTTTCTTACGCCCAGAAAGTGCTATACAAAAGTAATAGTATCATAAGGCTTCAAAGACCAACCTTTGTGAAGTATGTTTCCTGTTTTTCTCAGTCTCCTGTACCCCACACATGGTCCGAGATGTGCCCAACCTGGTCATTGATTTGCCCCACGTATATCGAGATCATCCCTCAGAACCTTTAGAGTGGTACACCTACTGCTTCTGGTGGCAACACTTCCGTCACTAACCTGAGAGAATTCTGATTTTTTTTTTAACATTAGTGATTTCCATTGGAAACAAAATAATGTTGAGGCAACTTCACTGATATCTGAGAAAAGGGCTTTATACCCATCTCAGTCTCTCCCTCAGCCAGCTAGCATTTCACATACCTGCTTGCTTCCAGGCATTGTTCTACATGCACGCAATATACATCTGTGAACAAAAGTAACTTGCCTACCCTCTTGAAGCTTATATTCTATGGGGAGAAAACAAAAATAAATAGTAAATAAGCAAATGAGTATATGTTAGGTGATAGTTGCTCTCAGAATAAAAAGAAACCAAAAAAGACAGCCTACAATTCTAAATTCAGGGGCCCTCATAGGCCTCCTAGTCTTCTAGGATGTTATTGTACTGTCGTCATCCTTGTTTTTACAGAATGTTTTTTATATTGCAAATAAATCACATATAAATGAGTGAAGACCACTCAGCTAGAGGCTAAACATGGTTACTAAATGCTTGTGAAAGCAAGGAAGGGGCTCCAGCTTTATCTGGCATTGTCAGGTGATCACTCCTTAGTTTAGTTTCCTTTTCTGAAAATTACATTTATTATGTCGCCTTTGGATGGGGCATATTGCTGATACCTACTGCCAGACGGTTGAGGTTAATCAGAACCAGCCTCCTTTTAACAAGACCAAGCGGTTCATCCAGTGTTTCCCTTTGAAAGCTCTAAGAAGGTTGGTTTTTCAGCCCATAACGGTGATGGATTTTGCAACCCTACTGACCCAACCATGTGGAAGAATCTAAAGCTGTGGGTAATTCACCCCTTTTAACATGTGCTTTGTGTTTCGGTGGTGGCTGTTTGGGGCGGTTGTGTGTCTTAGGCATGGAGTTTATTATTCCCATATAAATCACAGGTCCCACACATCCTTCCCAGATAGCACTGTATTTGTGATCCCTGCTCTCCCTGTGCAGGACTCCTTCTTCCCATGTCTGCTGTGTGGCCCGATGTGTAGATCAGCTGAGCCTCCTTCTAGTTCTGGAATTCTGACTGTGTGTTTGTTCCTTCTTCCTGGAAGCTTGCCCATCCTCCCCTTTTCTGTATTTCATTTGTCTGCTCTCCTGAAACAGCTGACCTGGAAGGCACTCTTGCATTGTCTGAGCCCACAGACGAGGGACTCTCTGTTATGTAATTTTGCCTAGCAGTACCCTGTCCAGACGATACTGGTGAACTTCCTGCCCAGAACTGGTGAGTACGGTGTTGTTCAAAAGGCAGGCTAGAATTAGGTCTATCAGAATGAACACTGAAGCACCAGCAAATGTCCTTCTGATCTTTGCTGGCATCATCACTTACCAGTTTCTGAAGAGGCAGTGGCTAGGGATCAAGGCTGGATGTTTGGAGAGAGCATCCTCCAGATTGAGGCTGGGCGGCCACCCTGGCTCATTGCAAGCCCTTCAGGCTCCGAATCTGCCACTGATTAATGTATGACATACCTCCATTGGGTCCTAGTAAGGTGATGGTGTTAGCCAGTTTTTAGTTACTATTACAAGAAATCCCTGAGAAAGTCAGCTTAGGAAGAGAAGAGGCTTGCTCTAGCTCATAGTTCTAGAGGTTCAGTCCATCATCCATTGGGCCCATTACTTTTGGTGCACACCGTGGTAGGCCCATGCAGCATAAAACTGTTCACCTCATGCCCAGCAAGCAAATAAAAGAAGGAAGGAACTGAGCTTCCACAGTCCCTTTAAAGGATGCATTTTTAGTGATCCAAAGAGCTCCCCCTAGACCTCATCCCCTAAAGGCCCCACTAGCACCCCTCTGAGGAGCACCACTTGCTACATGAGCCTTTGGATCCAAGTAACTATGACCTGGAGAAAGTCACCACTCTCACCAGGGCTCAGTGTCTGACCTATAAGGGAGAGAGTTCGTCTCTCAGTGCGTGAAAGATTTCTTCCACTTCTCATGAAAGCACCCTTGACTGCTTTTCTCCTAAAACTTCACATTTTTCACTTGCTTGAGCTCTTGTACTTTTTTTTTTTTGCCCTTCCCTAGTTCTCGTGAATTGGTTTTGTTCATTTCACTACTATGCTCTCTCCCTGTACGCTTTGTAACCCCCTTTTGCTGCTTAGCACACCTTCCTGCCTGTGATTCAACTCTGCGACTCGCTGATGCTGTTTCCTCCTGTGTTCCCAACCAAAAGAATGTTGTTGGAGTGGCGTCTCTGAGTAAGGAGGTGAGCTGCATGTTAGAGCCCCAAGTCCTCTTTTGAAAGGGGCTAGAAAGTAGAATGATGATGTTCTTTTTAAGCTGTATAGCTTCCTGTGACCACATCAAAAGAGGTCTATATCCAAGCTGTACAAAAGCAACGTGTGAATTTTCTCATAATACGAATCCTAACACCAAAGCAGTTACAGCACTTTACGAGTAAACTGCACAGTCTACACCACAATTTTGTCAAAATTTGTCATATCATCCCCGAGGAGGAAAATGTACCCAGTGGTTGGAAGAGCATTATTTTCTCTAAATCCTGTAACACATAAGAAGTGTTTTATTTTCTCAATGCCTTGTGCTTGGAATTTTGAAAAGATAGATGCAGCTGTGGTATAATAATTATAAAAATCCACTGCAGGAATTTTAGCAGAGAAAGATTTGTACAAATGCACAAATCACTTTGATTTTGAAGATCCACTCCATAACTCTCAGATTGTTATTCACTTCATTGCAGCACTCTAAAATTTATCTGTTATTATTTGTTTTCTAATTGTCACCAGTGTAATAAAAAGAAAAATGATCACTCTTTGTGTATCATATAACTTATTTCTGAACATAAAATGACAATATATTATTAAAAATCACATGATGTTATAGAAGTTAAGAGACATATTACTTATCTGTTCAAAATATAGCTTCCCAACAAGTTCTGATATGATTTATTTTGAAGAATAGAAACTCAGAAGTGAGATTATTGTCCTTTAATTGAAAAAGAATCTGAATCTTAGAGGTACATTTTTTACCCAAAGTCACATACAAATAAAAGACTAAAATGACAAGTTGTGACATTGGCGTCGATTCCGCTCCTTAAATATGAAGTGGTACCAATATTTTATGTGCAACAGCAATATTCTGGAAAATTGTGTTATTTTGCATATAATCTTAATTAGTATTAAGAACCAAAGGATATCAGAACCAATTCCTATTTTCATCTTTATTTTAGAGGTATATTTATGATCTACATACTGATAAGACTCATTCTTATTTTTAAAAACTTAAATAAATCTCATAGCCTCCCTCATGAACCCAGATTTGATATTAAAATATTCTGTCATGTAACTTAAATCCCTCATGTTGCATTTTAACTCTGTTTCCACTCACTCACTTAAGACATTAAAATCAGCCAGTTGCCATTATCGAAAATAATTTTTTAAAAAATGTATTTGGTACAGAGTCTCACTATGCAGCTCAGACTCCTAGTGATCCTCCTGTTTTCAGCCTCCCCAGCTCTGGGATTACAGGCATGCGCCACCACGCCTGGTCTCAGTGGCTGACCCAGTGCACCCAGTGTTGGGCCCAGTGCAGCACCTGGTGCTGGAGATTGGACCCAGGTCCCTCAGGTGCTTAGTCCATTAAGCTATCTCGCTAGCCCCCATAAAATTTTTTATAAATCATAAAAGTATTTTTTATATTTTATAAAATTATATATTTGAAAAGTTATCATTATAACTGACAGTAAGCAATACCAGTACATTGTAAAACAGAGCAGAGGGACCAGCTTACAATAAATACAGGTAACATAGTATTATTTAGTTTTAATGAATGTGTAATACTTGATAATTTGACTTAAGTAGAATAAATGAAAAGTATTCACCTATTAATACATTGGCTTAAATATTTATCAGGCAACATTTTGTAATACTGTGTTATATTCAGAAGTGCAAAAATAAATAAATCCAAGAGCCAAGACTATGCTAATGCAAAGGATTTTTCTTAAGTAGAACTTATTAGGTTTCTTTCTCAGAAATGTAAATGCATAGTAGCCTCATCCTAGGAGGACAGGTCTGTGTCCTGCCTAATGACCCTGTGGTATTTACCCATGTCTGGAGTCATGTAATTATTAGAATATTTCTGGTCATTTGCAGCTGAACCATTACTAAAATCTGCAGTAGGCATCAAAATTTCCCTCTGTGAAGTCACTGGGCCCTTCACCTGGAAGCCTCTTCATTCTGGAATTAGCACTGAAGAGTTAGCAATGTCTTCTCATGTGTATCTGAATGTGTATGCGCATGTAGTCAGTCTAGGACTATAAGTGGTCGTCATTAGAAATAAATTACAGAGTTGCAAGGCATGAAAATGATATTCCTCAGTTATCTTCTACTGCCTTTCTTTATCATGGACAGCAGAGATAGAAAGGAGAAAGAGATCCATTCTGAAGTCATTTGAAGCTGACCAAGCAATTTATAACAGATGAAATACTGATTTATTGCTGCACAGAAAATAATGGGTGTTCTTGCTAAAATGCCATTAATAGCTTCATTGTTTAAAGTGCAAATTATATTCAGCAATTTGTTAGTCTCCTATTGAGGCAAAGTTGAAGTAATTGAGTGTAGGCTTTTAGTAGAAAAAAAAGGGCAAAGTGATTAGCAAATTATAAAAGTATTCATTTACCAAGATTGAGTGATAATTTGAATTCTGTCTGAACTATAAAGATGTTGAAAAAAATCAGAAATACAAGATAATGGGGATATTTATTTAAAACAAAATCAACAAACAGGTTGAAATTACAACATCTTACAAAGAGTATGCCTTCTGTTGATGCCTACTATATGGGCAAGACATTGTGGTGGTCACCAAAGGAGACATAACTGGAAAAACATTGTTATTGCCCTTAGGAGTCCATCTGCTTGATGGCATAGATGAGATCATACAAAATTAGTTTAAAAAAAGATGTCAAACCAGGTGTGATAACATACACCTGTAATTCCAGCACTGAGAGGCTGGAAGTTCAAAGCCAGCCTGAACTGTGTCTCAGTTACTCTTCTCTTGTTGCTGGGACAAATAACCCGATGCTCAAAATTAGGGAAGGAAAGATTTATTTAGCTCACAGGTACTGGAGGTTTCAGTCTAT
>PVKN010044617.1:0-10044 GCA_004027915.1 Capromys pilorides
ATTTTAAGCAGAGGAGTCACACACATAAAGGAATCAGGTCACTTACGGAGCACAATGCATTCTTAAGGAAAAGTATCTCAGTTCAGTTGAAAGATGGAGAGCCAAAATAGCACTGGCAAGAAATCATCTTGCAAGTAAGAAGGTCCAGACAATGAGAGGACTTGTGCAGTGGGCAGTAAAGCCTAAACCTGACCCCCAGGCACAGTTACTGGAAGGATTTCAGTAAGAAGAAAGAACACTCACATTTGCTGCTTTGAGGTTTGACTATAGCATTATGAGGATTAGACTTGAGATGGAGGAAGAAAAGCACAACCAGGGAAGCTACTTGAGAAACTACTGCTACAGCTGTTCCAATAGCAGAGGGGGATATCTGAACAACACAGTGGCAACAGCAACAAAGTGAAATTAGTAGCAGCACATGGCTATGCTTCTCAGAATGTTCCATGGTCTCCCTTTTCAGTCAAAATATAAACTTTCAACACTATCATCCTCTTCATTATGCAGCAGACAGAAAGTCAACTCAAACCAGATTAAGTAAAACAAGTGAATTCTCAAAAAGCAGAAACGTGATTTATTGTGTTTAGTGAGAATTTAAAGGTGCATTCAATACTCAAAGCCCTAACTGATGTTATTTTTTCTCTTCCCCTCTCTTCATGCCTTAGGCTTCCAGGGCTTTATTTTCAGGAAAGTCCTTCTCACATGTAGAGCAGGGTGTTTGTCAGCAGCTCCACATAGGCCTATCAGCATGGTATCTGCCAGAGATAATCACTTTCTTAACTATTTAAAATTATAGCTGCAGTTATCTTGCTTTAGTCAGCTACTCCTTTCTGTGACTGAGCTTGGGGTTACTCTCCTTTCCCAAGTTTAGCACACCTGGTGTATTTCTACACAAGGTAAAGACACCCAGTAAGATTCACACATACAGTGTGGCCAACTTACAAAAAGCTTGGGATGATTACTGAAAGAAGAGAGGTGAACAATTTGCTAATCATATTTAAACTACAGCCACAGTAGTCATCAATTATTCTTCTGATACTGTATTTCCGGTTCTTTCAACCCAGCACAAGTGAATTCCTAGATATTTTGTGCTAAACAACTCAGCAGATATTCAGGAAATGGGAGTCACTATCCTCAAAAACTTTTAGTTGGAAAGTTAAAAAACTATGAAAGTAAGTAAGGACAAGGGGTTTTCAGAAAAGTAAAAGATCAAAGACCATAAGGGTCCGTTGGTCTCTCAGTGTGATCCGTTCTATCTGGGGAGAAATAGTGACAGGAATGAGAAAAGATAGACAAGAAGACAAAGGCTAGGGTAGGTGGTGACTCATCTGCCTGATTGGGGCACTCCCCGTGCCCCCAACAACAATATGGATGTTTATCTATACCTTGCAAAGTTAGTAACACATGGCACAAGGTTGCCTAGTTAACCAGTCAGGAAGTTTATCTCACGACCAAGATAGCTTGTTTGCTTTAGGCACTGAGACCTAGTCCTACCTACACATGTCTGACCAATTTGCCAGCTTCCAGGGCTTCCAACAAAAGACTGATTAAAATTCCACCCATACTTGTTTTGAAAGCACAGATGAACAAATGAAAGAAGAACTGATTTAAAGCAACAAACAGATAAAGCACATAAATTTAGATAATCTAAAAAGAGATTACTTTTTATAATAAAAGCAAGTCAAGGCTTTTTTTTTTTTTAATTTAAAGGACTGCATATGCTTGAAAAAAAGGAATGTAAAGTTGGATGCATTGAATTAAGAAAAAGTCGACCAGAAAAGTTAAGCAAAAAGGGATCTAAAAAACTAAATAGTATTCAGTAAACTATTTTAAGAAAAAAATAGATTTAAAAACAATAAAATAAGAATAGGTCATGGGAAAAAGTCTTTTTCAAATGAGTGGCTTAAGTTTAAAATGGTAAAGATTTAGAACAAGGTGGATCTCTCCCTGTTTGTAATGAGGAATTCTATTTTGCTTTCAGTGTGCTCAATTATAATTTATGGACTACATTAAAGCAACAAATTACTTCCTCATACAATATCAAGTGCCTGTTCCTTAATAATCTACTTCAGTTGAAAGTGTTCTTCCAGTCACTCACATACAAAGGGAGGTGTTAAGTGTCCCTTACAGTGTTAAGAAATCAATATAAATATTTAATGCAAAGGAAACGAGAGATGATTTAAGTGTCTTAGAATTCAAGCTGGAGGTAATTGTCCTCTCTCTCTCATTTTTTTCTCATTTTCTCTGTTTCAGAGAAATACAAATACTACATCTGATTCCTGAAAACAACAATCATGATTTTTAAGTTCAAAAACAATATTCCAAGCATGAAGTAGCAAATTCATATTAATTCTGGTGCTCTCACAATGGCAAATGTGTTAAAATAACATGATATTTGTATTATAATTATAAAATAGAGTCACTTAGACTTCACCTTAAACCTATATTCTCCTAGGCAAAGGGTTCTGTTTCAGTAGCAGCCACTGAGAGCTAGCTAAATAAAACATTTTGATCACTCTAAATCACTCCTATGTATACAGGAAAGTGCCACCTGGCAGTAGTCTTTGATAGAAGTTTTCCTTTTTGTAACGATCATCTGCGGAAGAAGGAGCCAATGTGAGTTAAGAAGGTAATTTCTTTATTCTAGTACATACCTCATCTGGAAGCCAAAATGAATTTCCTTTCTCCAACAATTTGTAAAGAAATTCCAATACAGGTCATTCCACTTTTATGTTCCCAATTAAATGTACAGAAGGGAGACGGATGTGAAAGTAACCTCAGGAATTTGATTAAATATTTCTTTATAAAATTTTTTTAAAATTTATTTGGCATAGGGTCTCGCCGTGTAGTTCGGACTCAGTGATCCTCCCGTCTCAGCCACCCCTGTACTGGGATTACAGGTGTGCATCACCACACCAGGTTTCAGTGGCCTGCATGGTGTACTTGTCCCATCATGGCTTGAGGTACCAAGGATCCAAACTGCATCCTTATGCTTACTAGGCAGGCACTTAGACCACTGACCTATCTCCCCAGCCCTGCATTAAATATTTCTAACTTAAATGCTTATCCTTGACTGAGCTCGTGCAACAAATCACTTGCTCGTGAGAATTACTGAGTAGCACACATTCATCCTACTTCCAGTACTCATTTGCTTTACTGACATCTCTGTGTTCCCTCCTGGAGTGTTTGCTTTCTAAGCATTTCCTTCCCTGGGTCTTTTCTAAACTACTACTTTCAAGATAAAACATAGAGCATTCAGATTAAACGTTCCTTGCTCAGTAAAGCCTTCTTCCTTTTTCTCCAAAATGAAACTAATTATTTTGTCTTACAAAATTCTCTGGCACTCCATCTGTACTTGTTGTAGGCATTGTTACTTGTCATCTACAGGGGCATTTGTTTTAATTTGCCGGAGTGCTTCGCACGCAGGTCATTTTACATATATAAATACTTCATAGCCATTTTTTATTGAAAATGAATGAATGAATGAATAATAAAAATGTATGAAAACACTCAGTGCAAGTTATTGCAGGCATTCAGGGTCTTTCACCTTCTTATCAGGGTGAAGAATAAGCTGATAGCACTGAAAAGGGATGTAAGTGGAAAACCACGAAAACTATATGCCCTCTCTGGGATAGAACAGATAGGAAAGCAGAGGAAGGTGGAGGATGGGAAGCAACAGGGGCCACGTCCAGATTTTATGCGGGAAGGGAATATATACACACATTTCTGAATTTTGAAAAACAGCAAGTTGATGGAAACATATTTCATTTTGTATGGCTGTGTTGAGATTTTAGTGCCTGTGGGAAACAGAATAAAGAAGAAAAAGCTAAGTTGGCTACCAATCTGGAATTCAAAAGGGTAGTGTGACTAAATATTTGAAAATTATTAGCACATACATGGCAACTGAGGCTGTCATAGTGAGTGAAAAAGACTATTAGGGATAAAGCCTAAAACAGACCAGAAATATTGCAGGGTTTAGGTAAAATAGAAATTTGTGGAGACTGAGTAGTATCTGAATGAAATGGAGGCTGAAAACTCCAATACTGCTGAACAAGATCGAATGAAACCTGGAAAGTGTCCAGCGGGGACATTGGTGGCCTCAGAGAAAACAGTTACCATGGGATATTCAGGGCGAAACAAAAATTAAGGATGTTTAATAATCAGTGAGAAGAGAAGAAACAAAAACAGCAATTATGGAAAAAAGAAAAATAACAATTATGGAAAATCCATTCAAGAATTTTGATTGTAAAAAGAGGAAGTTAGAGATAGATTTGTAACTGAAAGGGGATATTGGGTCAGAGGAGATATTGTTGGTCTTTAGTTTTGCTTATTGGAGAGACTGACGTTGAAGTAATAGAATGATTCTAGCAGACAGAACCAGATTGATGATATTGAGAAAACAGGACAATTAAGTTTTTTGTGTGCATAAAACAGCCTAGAAATTAAGCCAGTGAGAAGGTGTCCTTAAAAGGATTTCTGTCAGAAAGTTTCTATTTGACAAGAAAGTCAAAGTCACCTATAAATTGAATGTGTGCATGTGTGTGTGAGTAGTGGTAGTAGAGGAGTATGAAGATTTGACATGATCAATAAATACTTAAAACAATAAATATATTTGCATATATACATTGCTATAGCTGTATGTATATAATAATCATTAAAATAAAAAACTACACTTAATGTCATTAATAGGCATATTTAAAATTCCTTTGTGAGTATGTGTGAATGACTGTGTATGTGTGTGTATGTGTGTGTGTTAATGACTTTGGCTATCATTTTATGGTTTGAAGGTTGCAAGACTAGTAGAAAATGGACTGGTACAAAGCAACCGCAAAAACAAGTACAAGGCTATGACTGTTTTCTTCTATCTACTCCAGAATGAAAAACTTAATGTAAAAATATGCAAGCACTAAATTTAATTTTACAGGCAGTCATAATAATAGAATATATCCATCAGTAGATTTCTAGGTATCAAGATACTATTCTAAGCTCTTTGCATAATCTATACTACAGTCCTAAAAAATAGGTACTACTTACTATCTCTACGATATGCTTCAGGAAACTGAGACATTAGCTGTGAAGAACTTGAGAAAATTTGAGAAATCACAAGTGGTCATTTCACAGGCTTGGCTATATGCTTACATAAACAGCAATACTCTCGCATGCATTACCTTTTGGTAAGATTCCACAATGTATTATGAAACTTAAACTATTTACTACATACATTTATCCAAGCTGTGTTCCTCTGAAAGATTTATTTATTTATTTATTTATTTATTTATTTAGGTACTGGAAATCAAACTCAAACGTGGCTTACTAGATGGACATGTAAAATTTATTTTATATGGTCTTGACCGTGAGTCAGAATGGCAGCATGAGTTCCATGGTAAATGTTCTTCATAACAACTTCTATTGGGAACAATTTATTATTTCTAAATGGAATGGAGCAAAGACCTTGTGATGGTTGATTCTATATGTCCAGAAATGTTCAGATACTGTACTAAACATTATTCTGGGTGTATCATTGAAGGTATTTATAGATGAGTTCGACATTTAAATTTGTAGACTGAGTAAAGCAGATTATTTGACCTAGTGGAGAGGTATGTCACCAGCTAAGTTCATTGGATGTCTGAACACAAGAGTTCCATGTCCTTACTAGTATCTTTGTGCTCCGGCATTGGTCTTCTCTTTCTCTTGAACCTGGACTCAGGACTTATACTGTAGCTCTCCTGTTCTCAGACTGTCCTATGTAGCTGGCGTTCTACAGTGGTCTTTACTCATTAGACTGAAGATGCTGAGACTTTTCAGCAACCATAATTGGGTTAGAGATTTTATAATAAAATCTCTTCTATATGCTATTGAGTGCATTTATGAATATATTAAATACTTGCCTTTGTATTCTACTAGTTCTGCTTCTCTGAGGAAGCCACCAAATAGTTATGCTTCTCTGACACTCATCTATGGTAAACGTTTCTACTGTGCTGAAATAGAAGAGAAATACCCAGGGACAAGAAAGGTTAAAACCGTCATCCTCCTGGCTTGTAGGCATGCACAACTTATGAGGCCATGAGAAAGTCAACTGAAGCAAATAAAAGTGACAAAGCAACCCACCATCACCAGACCAGAATGAGCCTCTATTGATACATCAGAAGTTAGGAATGGTAATAATGGTGACCTCTGCCAAAGTCTCTGCTCTACAGTAAGGGTAAGAATTCAAGGTATAGCTTAGACAAGGGCCAGCTCTTCCATTGTTTTGGAAATGAGATATGCAAAATCGCCACATGCAGGCAGAGGTAATGGGAAGGTGGGGGAGATGGAGGGAGATAGAGAGACTGAGGGAAAAGAGAGGGAGAGAGAGAGAGAGAGACAGCAATGACAGAGAGACAGAGACAGACAGACAGAGAATACCTACTAAACAGAAAAACCTGCAAAATAGTATTCCACAGCACGAGTGAAAAACTATTATTGAAAAAAATCAGTCAATAAAAATGGCATTCCTAGAGATGAACTCATTTTTCATGAAAAAATAACAAAGCAATCTAAAAATCACTTTAATGTGAATATATGTGATATTTACAAAGAGATACAGGAAGAAATGACACCCATAATAAATAAAAATTAGGCAAAAAATGCAACTAGAGATAAATCAAGAACAGCAAACTATGACAAGGAATCCTGGAAACGAGTTATAATTACAACAAATAAGTAAAACTTAACTCCATTCTGGATAAAGACAAAGATACTACTGTGAGTCTCAGCTAAAATGTATCAGGCAGAGTAAAGGTGATAAATGCTTGAGTATGAAGAGAAGTTACAGTGTCGGGGTTTCTGCAAGAGGTGTAGATGTATAGGGAGTTGCTCTTACCGTGAGAATAATCAAAAGCCAAATCAACTGCAAATCACAACTTAACTTTAACACCATCAGAGAGCTAAGTTTTCTAGGCAACTTAAAGTCTGAAATCCAAATAAAGATGGATCTTTCCAAAGACATGCACGAACATGTTTCACCTGTGATCAAGTATGTGTGGGAGACACACATGCTAAGTGCACATGAGAAGTAAGAAGGAAATAATATGGTCACTTATTAAAGGCGTAATGAAAGCTTGGGCAAGAGAAAAGAATTGCAGGAGGCCACTTACAGGCTTTTCCATGCAGGCTTCCAGTAAATACCAGTGACAAAGATTACTGGCCAGAGTAGAGACTGCAAAAGCTTCTCTCAAAAAAATAGAAATCTTGGGTCTGCGAGCTAGCTTAGCAGACTAAAGTGCCTGCCTAGGTAAGTTTAGGCAAGCTCAGGGACCGCAGTTCCAACCCTGGCACCACATGTGACACCAGCTCTGCCGCCAGGGGAAGCTGAGCTGCCCACAGAGTCTGGGAGTAGTGGTGCATGCCCATAATCCCAGCACTGGGGAGGCTGAAAACAGGAGGATCACTATGAGTCCAAACTGCATAGTGAGACCCTGAAACAACCAAATACATAAAAGAAAAGAAATTTCCAACTAGACCTTAAATTTTATAAAACAAATATTATCAGTCTGTAAAAGACAAAAAACTGTTGCTACAAAGGGCAGCTGAAGATATCTATTGCAGCTGGGCGATAGGTTTTTGCAAAGTCTGCTACCCTACATTATAAATGATGCCGCATGTAAGACTGATGGAATTCTTGCTTTTCTCTCAATGTGGTCAGATCTTTCTAGCTTTATTTTTCTCATAAAAATATTATAATGCATTGAGCTGAATGATTTCTGGGATAATACTACTTAAATTTAGCTGTTAGAGACTAAAGAAGCAGTTTTCCCTCTTCAGAAAATCACTGTCTTCATGATTTCTATATTATTCATTTTACTTTAATGCTATTTTAAAATTATTAATATTTTAGCATCCATGACACAAGGGCTGTGTTCTTATCAGACTTTATACTTATCCAAGGTTTTTCATAGATATAAAAATAAGATATTTGTATTATTTCTAAAATTAGCATTAAATTGTTCCTCAATTAGTGAAGGCTTGAGATTCCCCATGAAGACGGTGGTGTGGTGTCCCTCTGCTGGCATGACAACAGGCCTACTTTTCTCCAGTTTCTCCCTAATTGAGGAGGTGCAGAACACCACCACAAATGTACTTCTGATGAGAAGAGGCTAGGAGCACCTTGAGGCTTTTCTTACTGAAACTGCTATTTTGGCGACATTGCTAAATTAGGCTATGATACAAGATTTAGGGGTGCTTAGCATTTAGTAGACACCACAAGGTAAGAACTAAAGATTGAGCCAGAACCATTAAGATCTGTAACTAAAGGCTATTTTGTGTTTATGCAATTTCAGTACTCTCAACAGCTTTTCTGTTCATTTGTTTTGTTTTTGTTACTAAGGATTGAACTCAGGGCCTTGTGCTTGAGAGGTTATCTTCCCAGCCCCTCTCAATAGCTTGAATGTTAAGCAACTAGGATCAAATCCTGCAGGTTAAAAGCCTCAAGAGCCCATTTTTGCTGCTGGATAGGAGGAATTGTATACAATTAACTCAAACAAAAAAGCATAATTAAAAAATGCCCTATCTATATGCTGAACAGTGACCTCACCTATTTTTTCTAATGTACAGTCTCAACAATGGTTAACATAAAAAAATATGTCTTACCCTACCACTGTTGGTCACTGAACGAGAATTGCTCAACTCCACTACCCCTACATAGTTGTCTGGTTTCTTCATTTTGTTCTCCTTTTCTTTCAAGTTACTCTTACTATCATCCCATCTTAGTGCTCTGTAAAATACTAGTTCTGTGACAAACATAACTATCTGCATGTTTTTCACTAAATGTCTTCTCAAATTGCCCACACCAACACAAACCAACTGGAGGTTTCCCAAAAGACCTGTCTAGTAGTGATGTTCACACCCCAAAAGCAGAGCATAGGAGATGTAAAATTTTTTACCTCACCACTGCTGCCTGCAGATACAATCCTTTTTCTTTTGCATACAAAAATGCATTTTCATTTGATGCATAAGAGTTGGTACCACTCTTTTTTACTGCTGTCACCCACTGACCTCCTGGTAATTTCTTCTCTGCTGAACATCTTGATAAGGTGACCCATGGTTTTCCCTTCCATTACTTCCATGACATCATCATGTGAGACCTCCACTTTCTTGTGAGAAACACTAAATATTCTGGAAAATAATTTCGACAATGGAAAATTCTAGGATAATGATATTTCTTAAAGCTACTAATACTTTACTGAATTTTATGACATTTATTATCACAATGAGAATCAACTTCCTCTTTATTTTTAAGTATATTAAGAGATTTAGTTTTAGCTAATATTGTGAAGATGTTCAGCAGTGCACACATGGAATGTGTAGCCTTATGCAAGAAGGAAGCTTTTTGAAGGCAATCATCTATTTGGAAATGCATACTACAAGATGAATACGGGATAGCAAAGCATACAGATCAATGACAAAGTGCTATCTAGTATTAATAGAACTATCTATGAATGATAGCAAAATTACCAATATGCACATCGTGTGTGTGCACTCTTCTGGAAACCTTTTGTCAAGAGAATGCTAAAGGAAAGAGTTCTGTTGAGGTCATTTTGTCCCCCTTGGCATCTGGTGCTGCCATCTGCTGACCTCTTCTGCCTCCCACACTTCCTGGGCAGCATATTGAATCAGAGCAGAGCTCATTATTTTTAATGGTAAAGACCCATGAGGTCCTCTAGATAGAGCTTACTTACAATCTGGTCTCAAGAAGGCTTTACTGATGTCATTTCTGTATTATGTAGCTACTCCGCCATCTGAAGAATCTTTAGATTTTAGAAGATTTGCTCTTTCACAAAAGCTCTGAAAAATAACAGGCGCAGGGCCCTGCTGCCTGGGAATGGCCTTTGCACTCTGCTCTGCTGTGGGCCTCTGTTGCCCCCTCTGTTGCCCTCTTGGCCCCGGTAAGCTATGTGTTTCCACCCTAAGGCCAATTATTAAATGTCTGCCAACAAAAGGGCCATTCAGGCCATTTCTTTTTAGCAAACAGTTACTGGAGCTCCTGAGACCCATCTCACCAAGATTTCT
>PVKN010044618.1:0-10063 GCA_004027915.1 Capromys pilorides
TAATTGAAGAGACATATGTTCATTCTGGGAAACAAATTTCTCGAGAAGAAAGTAAGTTTCTGTCATGATCATAGCGCTTGAGTTTAAGATGAAAGGGACAGGATATAGAGAGGAGCTGTCCTTGGTACTGAAATGTTAATACTCAGATAATAATGAAAAATTTTGAAAATTAACTTCTCAATGGTAAGTGCAAAGTATGATTTAACTTGCCAAATAAAATTTTAAAAAGTACCAAGAGGTAATTTTTTTTTTTTTTTTGTCTTTTTGAGACAGGGTCTTGCTATGCAGTTCAGGCAGGCCTTGAGCTCACTTTTGTAGCCCAGGCTGGTCTCAAACTCACATCAATCCTCTTGCCTCACCTCCCAAGTTCTGGAATTACACCACACCCAGCTTTTTTTTATTTTTTGTTTTTAATACTTTTTTTTTTGACAGAACTGGGCATCGAACTCAGGAGCTTGCACTCGCCAGGCAGGCACTTGTGCCCCTGAGCTATGTCCCTATCCCCTACTAAGATAAAATGAAAATATGAAACATAGTGAGTGCTTTCTCTTGGTGTTCCCCATCACTATCCCATATCTGGAAGTTCTCAACCAGGTTTTATTTATATTTGGTGTTTGGTATCCACTATGGTGTAATAATCCATCCCAATATCTAACATTCAAATGTCAAACATTTATTATACTAGGGTCTCTGGGTGAGAAAGCAAGAAATGGCTCCAGCGGATTATTATACCTAGGTCTTGCTCTCCACTTGCACTATAGCTATTGGGTGGTGTTGTAGTCATCTCATGGTTCAGCTATAGGGTTATCTTCTTCCAAGGCTATATGCTTCCAAGGTTGGGAATCTTATTGGTGGCAACCGGGAGATCATACACTCCATAGTAACTCTAGCCACATCAGTCCTGGTGAGTGGAAGTTTATGTTGCTAAGCCAACATATAACCTCCATCTTTGCTGCCATGGACACTTTTTTATGAAGCTATTGGACAATAACAAGTTGGCAAAGGAAGAATGCCTAAGACCAATAGGTTAACTTTTCAAACACCCTGATTATCAAAATCCTTCCCCAAGATCACTCTTCAATGAACATTCAGTAGAGTCACTGATATTTTTATACTCTATGCCTCTTGAAAATGGGGCTCCTCATATCTTTTCCTTAGGTAGCCTAGTCACTGCTTTTCTACTTATGTCCCTACCAAGATTGTAAATATCTTGTCAAAGCATTAGTCATAGCTCATGAATTGGTGTGCATATTCTGTGTGTGCAAACATATACATGCACATATATATCTCTATCTCTTTCTATAATTATGTTTTAGACCATTTCTTTGCTGAAAAAAGAACAATCTGGTGTGTTGCTTGATGTTAGAAAGATCTCCCTTAAGTGCATGCATATTGTGCAGAACTTCACTGTAATGCAAGATGGATTTCTACTCTTCAGTCATATGATCTCAGGAGATTGAGAGGATACTGATGTTCAGAGAAAGAGGTTACTGTGGCAGGGCTAGGGACTTTGACAATTTGGATCATTTCATTGTACAGATTACTTGTGTAATCTAATTAAGCCTGATCACATATTTGTCATTTCCATTTGATGATGGAGTGCTGCTCTGCACACCCAAATTCATAGCTTGTTGAGATACACAACACCTAGTTCACAGTATATAATTCAAGTTGAAGGTAACTTTGACAAATTTTGTTTGTATTAAGGCCCAGTCTCTATCTAATAGCTTTTTCTCAAATTGAGTGTAATATTGATCTGGAATCCCAAGGATTTTCACTGAAATTCACTCATAAGGGCTTGCCAAAGGCTCTGGGCACTGTCACTACCTTTTTGGGCATTTTCAGATCTGTTGGATCATCATCCAACAGTACCTTGGGCAGCAGCACTGCCCTTTGTAGTGCCTTTCATTTTCTGAACATTGCTCACAGTTAGTGGTTTTCTTGGGTCACTTGGCAAGTACATTGAAATATATATTTGCCTCTAAAATCTGTTATTTTCCCTTCTTTTCCTTCCACTCTCTTCTCTATTCTCTTTCATAGTTCTTGGAATTTGACCTAGGGCCTTTTTACTGTGCTACATCCCCAGTCATCCTTTTTAAAAATTTGAAATTGACTTTCTCTAACTTACTGAATTTTCCAGGCTGGTGCAGTACAAACTCTAATCGTCCTGTCTTACCTCTTAGAGTGCTGGGATTGCAGACATGCACTACCATGCTTGGATCTTACCTCTTTCTTATTGATATTAAGGGAAAGATTTAGTCATTATTTTTCTATTGGGAAGAATATCTTTACATTCCTCCAGACAACTGAAATTCTGGACTTATGGACATTTCAGTGGGTAGAAGACCCTGGAATTTTTTTGGCTTTATTTTTCCTCCAATGGCATTGATGTTTTACTAATACATCTAGAGTGTTTATTGCCTAATCAACAGGATAGAACAACATCACAAAAATTTAATAGATATCTTGTGAAGACAAAGGAAATCTAGGTCTCTACAAAGAGATACTTGTGACCTAGGTCTTGATAACTGATACACATATGAAGTAGGACAGCTGAAGTTATTTCAATTAAGGCCATTAGAGCTAAAAGCAAACTCCTTCTGGTGATGTTTACTAAGAGATAAGATATTTTTACAGATTAATATCCACATAAAAAGTACCAGGCAATATGATAGCCTGTTGCAACAATAAAAACATCCTGCAAGACAGCTCAGCAGTCTAAAGCTCCTGCTTAGGTAAGCTTAGGCAATCACAGGGACCATGGTTCAATCCCTAGCACCACATGCTGTGCCAGCCCCACTCCCCAGGGCAAACTGAGCTGGCCATAACATAAATAAATAAAGTTAAAAAAAAAAAAAAACCTCAATCCCCAGTCCACAAAACAAAACAAACAATAAAACACATCAAACAAGCAGATTTAATTGGAGTTAGCATCTAATTAGCCTTATGATATTCAACTATCTCCAAGATTTATTTCCTTCAAATACTCTATTAAGAATGCATGAATGAGAATGTGTTAACAATTGAAAACTAGGGCCTTACTTCTATGAAATCATTGGCCCTGGAAATAATGTTTTCAATGCCTACAAGACTGTAGTATTACTTTTTTTGTAGTTTTTTTTTTTTTTTTGGGGGGGGGGGTAGAGATAGTTCTAATGGTTTATAGTTAGTTTTTCAGTAATTGACATTTATCATTCACTTATTCCAATTATTCATTCTTAAAATGGTAAAAATAACCACAGCTATTTCACACAAGTACTGTGTTCATACTCCGTGGGTCCACTGAAGCACAGACCTGAGGAAAACCCCATGTTTATCCAATATTCACAGATCTCCTACTTTAATGGATGCAGAACAATGATTCTGAGGTCTCTGGGAATTCATGTCAGTGCAGAGGTCATGCCTCTTAATCTCTAATTATTTCTCTTTCAATGCATAATTATTATAGTAAATGGTTTCAGGTTTTAATTAAATGGTTTTAAATGGTTTTAATTTTAGAAACACTAACATTAAATGCCTTTGGAACCACTGCTCTTCCCTTCTCAAAATGATCTTCCTTCCCTTTATTCAAGGAGAAAGGGGCCTGACAACTGTAAATCTGATATGGAACATTGGGCAGTGACTCTGTATTTTAGTGATTTCACTGATATGTCTATTCACAATCCCTAGAGTTTTTCCTCTTACAAAAATCAAGTAAAATTTTAGTAGACTGCCCTTCTGTTTTAGTTCTAAAGTTTCCATGATCAACTTGTCGAGGCTGAAGGTCTTGGATTATTGTTTGGCTTTAATGTGCGTTATGCTAACATGTGCAACTTACCTATAGTGTGCAATCAGCTTCTGCAGGAGATGATTCAGACTGCTTTTTTGTTGATGGCTGCCCAAGGACTTTGCGTGTGTCTGGCTAGTTTTTGCACTCTAAGCTAATTTCTTGCAATAGACTTTGTCATATGTATTGCTCATCGTCTTTTTCTGAAGTAGAATTTTGATGGATACAGAAGAACTGTTCCCCAATTTCTTAAAAGATGTACTCTTTCTTCATTTTTTCATATTTCATTATTTGTTACCTTTTGTATGAACTTTCACAATGGTAAGTTCAGACATGATAAATCAAACAAGATCATCTTATCATTATAAAACAGAGTAAGGACCTTCTGAAAGAAGGCTTTATTCTTCTCATATAATTACTGGTATAAAGGTAGTAGTCCAGGCTGGGAAACATCTGAACCAAGGATCATTCTGGTCTCCTACTTCCATCTTGAATCCATGGCTTTCTTACACTTTGATACACTTGATAAAAGAGCATAACGAAGTTCTACTCACTTTTTACCCTATGGCATACTACTGTTTTTGCCCATACAAAACTTTGTGCCTGTTTTTAAAAGGAAAAAGTAGGACAAAGGAAAAAAGTAAAAGGCTTGTGTCAATTAATGTCATTTTAAAATGCAGAGAGCAAGAGCTTCCTTACTTGAATCATTTGTGTAATGGTTAATATCATATCTCCCTGTTCTTCTAATTCCAAATTACAAGGCTGGGGAGGCAGGTATATTTCTTCATCTGGGCACATTACCTCACAAAGCAAAAATGAGGCTCTTTGCAGAAGAAATATAGAATGAATTACATTTTTACCCTCCATGATTATTTTTTGTTTCAGACAAGTTTTGTTCCAACACATTTTAGTATGTGTTGACATTCTTGGTCAGGAATGAGAAATGGATAGAGAATGTGGAGTAAGAGAAAGGAAGAGGAAGAGGCTACTAGAAGAGGCTACTATCTTCCTATTTAGTAGACCTAGTTAATTTCCAGTGCAGGCAAACTCTCATCTTCTTTCTAGAAAGGAAGCCCAGGAAATAAGAATTTCTTAATCTTAATGCCAGTTATTCACCATTTTCTCACTGAAAAGGGAGCCTCCCATTCCCCCATTGTTGCTTGCTGAGACTTATGAAGCTTTGCTATCACAATTTAGCGATGCCATGTCTTCTTCATCAGAAGCCAAACTGGCTTTAGGGTTAGTCTTCCAGTTTCCTATTTCTCTTTGTTACACTGGCTCCATATTTGCTGAATAAATAGCAAAATAATGACTCTAGATTGATAGGTTCAGGCTGAGAATGTAGTAAGAACAGTGAAAGAGTTCATTTTTAGGAAGATGGGGCTTACGGAGCTACCATGTCACAACCTATAACAAGTTTTCTACTTTGCTTGAACAAAGGTGTCTTGGCTCTATGAAGTTTCCTTAAACTCATTCTAGTGGTAATGACTTCCCAGGACCCAGGCAGATGCTCTCTAAATTCCTGGAGCACAGGTTTAGAGCACAGTGGTTTACATTTCTGTCCTGTGATCATGACCATTAATAATTAATAAAGCATCCAATATACTGAACATTAAATGGCAGTTAAATGGCAGATTTCCAGTCAACAATTATTTTTATGCTATCTTCTGACAGTACATCAGAATAAAAAATAAATTATCTGAGGGGCAATAATTAACATAGTTCTTTGGAGCATATCTAATATATATTATAAAATACACATTAACAAATCATCAGAATGAGGTTACAATTCTGAACCTAAACATAAAACTGAAATAAGTCTGGTATTATAGTTCATAAGGTATGTAGGAGAAGACAATTAATTCTTCCTGTCCCCAGATAAGTGTTTGCACTATCAATATTATCCATAGAAAATTGTTCAAATTATCAGTATTTCTGCTTCTTGAATTAGTAGGTTTTAATAATTTCAACTATGTATTTGATTTCTAGGTTGTCTCCATAGTAACCTAGTTGGAAATTTTTATTGCCACTAAGTGGGTGAGAACATGTACTGTAGCCACTTACTTGTGGAAAATTGCCAATAGCTGTTTATTTTCAATATTAAAAGTTACAGAACATCTTTTTAGGGCTGAGTTATCCTTTAGCTCTGTATCCTGAAGTTTAGATCCCCACTGATGTGCTATCCCATCCCCTCCAGTGCGTGTTCTCTCTTCTGCTATAGCCAGGGACTCTGTGCCCTGATTCTGTTGGAAAGCTAAACTTCTCAGACAGGCAAACACTTGTGGTTGACAACTCAGCTTTGTTTGTGGCCCTTATGTGCCTTCCATGAGCCATACTTTTTTCATAGCTTTATAATTTTTATGTCTCCTTCAAGCCAGGGATAGGCCTTGCCAGCTTATCTGTCAGTACACTTAGATAAAGTTTTTTCCCTGCTTATGACCCACTTCTGCATAATAGGAACATAAAGCAAAAGAGGAGGAAAAGACGTTTTAAACCCTCAATTCTTCACTATCTGCCATGCTATTCTCTGGCAGCTTATTATACAACACTTCCAGACTCCAAGGCAGGATGTCAGGCTGCTGTGAAAACTACATTAACAAAATCTTCCTTTGTAAGACACTCAGGGGAGTTTATGAGAGTGGCAGAGAACAATTAGCCAACAACATCATTTTCTGGAGGTACTTCATTATTTATGTCTTCATTGCAACTGTCAGAATATATTTGTATGTACATTGATTTCACACATTGGTGGGAGTTTGTAGAAATTCATTTTCCAACTTATCTTCTATCTCTGGAGCAAAGGTCCTTATTTCCTGAGAGATACAGCCCATAGGAGCCCAAAGAAACTGGGGTTTCAGGGAGGCTGACTAGTATAGTTTAAGATTAATTCCCTCAAAAATGTATTGTAGTACTTCAAATAATAAATATATCGTAGCTCATCTACACTCTCATACTTTACTCAATTTTGCCAGGTATCTTAGTCTTTATTCCTATGGAAAACTCATTTTAAAATTTGCAATTTCTTTTGAAATCATTAACTTTTTTCAGAACTGTTACAATCCCAATTTCCTTGGCTTATCTGGCTGTGTCAGAGATAACTAACTGAACACCGTGGATCCGTGTTTGCCTTTACAGGTTGTATGGTAAACATCCTATCCAGAGATTACACTTTCTGGGTCCGCTTCATCAAAGCAAGATTTTGTGGCTACATGTCATGAATACAATGTGAATAGAGGTGATGTACTTCTGGGCTAGGGTCCTAAGAAAGTTTTTGTTCTTTCACCTCCTGATCACTGAATCTTGTGCATAGTAGGCAGGTGCTCCACCACTGAGTTATATCCTCACCCCTTCATGTCTTCTGGTGTTTCTTCTTACTCTCCTATGATCTTTCTAGATAAGAAGCTAATTACATAGGTAAAATTGGAGCTAGAGGGAAGAAGTAGAGAGTTGACAAATTCTGCCTTACAAGATGCATTCCTTACAAGATATAAGGTGGAATGTATTCCAAGTAAAGATGTCCGGCAGCAATTTGATTCTTGCTTACGTATTACAGAGAAGTATAGACTAGAGATGGAAGTTTCGGAGCTAAGAGTCTAACACTTGTATTTAACCCTAAAAGAATTGTTGAGTGTATCTTGGTAAAGAGAGTAGAAAATGAAGCATGCTTAAATTAGGCCTTAAGGATCTTCAGCATTTAGAGGATGTGTACAAAAGAAATTTTGGAAAGTTTGGAATCAGAATATGGCATAAAAATATTTTCTGAAGATGAAAAGTACCTACTGAAGTGATGAAGTGGGAAGAGGGAGAGAAATTATAAGGAGATGAAGGAAGGAAAATAGAAAGAGATGATAAGGAAGAGGAGGGAGAGGAAGACAAGGAAGACAAGAACAGTGATGACAATGACAGCCTATGAGGGCAGAAGCAGAGAATCTTCCTTAGGGCAGTGCCAGAAACTGAAAAGATCAAGGAATGCATTGATCTAGACTCCAGGAAGGGAGACTTTGCCTACACTTTGGTTTCAAATTTCTGATACTATTGTTAGACCCCTGTGTCTATAATTATGAAAGAATAGATTTCTATTATTTCAAACTTCTACATTTGGGGTAATTTGTTGTATCAGTAACAAAACTGATGCAAATACATTACATTTCATTCAGTAGTAGGGCACTGTAGGAATGAAAAAAGAATTTCCCCAGGATGTCAATGACCTAATACTTATAAGTATCTTGATTAGTACTGGTGATAATAATCTGACTATCTTTTTATACTTCTGTTACATTTTAGTTTCATATACATATATAAATATTTTCTCTTAGCAGAAAGTACAAATTTGTGAAGGCAGTCACCTAGTCTTTTGGTTTAAAAACTGTTCATTTACAGTGCCTGAAAGAGTGGTGAATATGTGGCAGGGGCTTACAAACAAGTCAGTAAATTTAAATGACCTAGCTGCTTACATATGCTTTCAATTTGGGTTAGTTCCTATGGCAGTCAGTGCTCAGATAGCCCTGTCCATTGAATTCGGCAGGAAGTAGTCTTTCTCCTTGACCTGTTGACAGATGTTCTGCATTTGCCATGAAGATTCCTCTGTCTAGGACTTCAGAACTTCACTTCTAGGGCAGTTTCTAAGGACAGAGTTAGGTTTTACAAAGATTTAATGAAATGCTTCTATGAAACAGACTCTTTTTTTTGGTACCAGGAATTGAATTTAGGACCTTGTGCATGCCAGACAGGCCCTGTGCTGCTGAAGCCATCTCCTGGTGAAACAGATTTGATAAAACCAAATGCTTTACCTTTTGGATCAAGATTTGTCTCAATTAATTTTATGTTGATATTTCTTTACAAAGATCTATGGAATATATATATATATTTTAAATTTAGTATAGGGTCTACGGGGTGTGCAGAGTCTCACTACATAGTTCAGACTCATAGTGATCCTCCTGTTTACAGGCTCACAAGTGCTGGATTACAGGCTTGCACCACCACGCCAGTCTCAATTGTCATGTCAGTGTGTCCTGGGGGGCAGGGCCAATACTGCAGTAATAGGGATGGAATCCCTGTCCCTTGCGTCTGCCTAAACAGGCACTTTAATCCACTGAGCCATTTGGCTGGCCCTTAGATTTTGTTTTCTTAATGCATACAGCACTTTGCTTTGTCAGTTTACCCACTTCTTAGTTTGGGCCTCCTTGTATTCTATTCTGGCTTATTTACCAATTTAGAGGGAAATGCTTACATGACAATTTAGGATAAATAAACAAAGCAAATAGGACTTTGTTCTCAAGTAGCTTATAATTCACTAAGTTTTTCATTTACTCATTCATCTACCCGTCCCAAAAAACATTGTTCAAATATGTGTGTTCTGGGGCCTAGGCACTCCACCCAGGCTACAAAAATGACAACATTACAGATTTGCCATCCCTTCCAACATGAAGCATGCTGGGATAAGGAGCAGTAAGAGAGATGACCATGGTTCTCCATACTGAGCTGTGTGGCAGAGATGAGGACAGGCTTTCAGGAGGTGTTCACTGTACAGAGGAAGTCAGTTTTAACTGTGAAGGATCCCAGAAAGCTGAGTGAGGATGTTCTTAGCATAAACCATGATGCCATTACCCAGCTTGAATTATTCTTCCAGAGAGAGAGTAGAGATTTTTACACTTTTGATTTTCCTTGACTCATCTAATCTGAAGAGCTCTTTGCTCCCTCCAGCCTCTAGAATGTACAATCATGATGGCTTTTTGTATACTCATCCTGCCCAGGCTGGGGTGGTGGTATGGAGTGGGAAAGATGGTGATTGTACCTTTCCCTGTGTATTTTGTTCTGCTTCTTCAGGTGCATCTCTTTCCACTTCCACCTTTCTAATTTCTAGTCTCACAACTTTTGACCATTGTGCTATTTCTTTATATACACTTCTCATTCAAATATCTAACTTTTGTAGGTATTAATCCCTTAGGCACATAGGTCCATATCTTCCTGTCCTCTTTGGGTATTACTAACTTCTATGCATCTAGGTCACATCTCTTTTATGTAATATTTCTTTGATCTCTGTGGTTAGCTTCTCATGTAACATGCTGTCATAGAACTGCAAACATTCATCTAAAATGCACTTATAACATCAAAGGACAGTTATCCTTACTACTCTTACTCTCCGGCAGATCTTAAGCACCTTGATAATAATGATACATCTCGTTCATCTTTGGATCCGAAATGGTTTGCATAGTGTCAAGCATGTGAGACTTTAGAAAATATTTTACAAGTTAGTAACTGAAATAGGTATCAGATTGGCTGCTGCTTCACACACTT
>PVKN010044619.1:0-10064 GCA_004027915.1 Capromys pilorides
AAGAAGGGAAAGTTGAATAAACTACAGACTTCAGCTTATAACAATGTATCAATAGTAATGTATCATGCTGATATGCTAATAAGGAACTGTCTATGGAGAAGAGTAGAGGAACTTTATTTTTATCTGCTCAATTTTCTTATAAACCTACATTTGTTCTAAAACATAGTATATTAAAGAAGGAAGGAACAAGAGAGGAATGGAAGGAGGAGGGGACAGAGAGAGGCAGGCAGGCAGGCAGACAGACAGACAGAGACAGAGAGATAGGGAGACAGAGAGAAGGACAAAGACAAAGACAAAGACAAAGACAAAGACAGAGATTCCTCCCGCCTTGCTCAAGGTTAGGATCATTTTAGAAGGCTAGACAGACATAGAAACACACAAAACACACACTTATACACCTGTTCCCTGTGATTCTATGCACATTCTATGCAAAACGTGGAATATCAAGGGTTACAACCCTTACAAAAAGTGATGCCCACAGAAGGAAATAATAGGAAAATCTACTGCACATCAAACAAATTGTGCTCAAGGCAGTGTGCAGAACAAAAGCAGCAGCCAAAGACACCATCAGAGCAGCTCTGCATTTGGTCTCTTAAGTAACACGGGAAGCCTTTTTAGGCCGGATGCCAGGTTCTCCGACTTGGGTGGCTGTCTGGAGCATCATCCTCAGAAGGCTCCTTGCTAGGCCGGAGTGAAATCAAAGTATATCATCCACTCAGGTACAGGTGCCAGGGCCAGTGCTTAGAAAGTGTCTTCCAAGTGCCGGGCAAAGAGCTAGGCTCAAGAACCTGGCAGAGATCACAGGTATCACAGGGCAATGGGCTGGACAGGGTGTTTCATAAGAGAAGACCAAAATCACGAGGTCAGACGTCCACTGCCTCTTTGAAGATCCACAAAAGCCCTGCATTTAGAGCTATACAAAACTGTGCCTCACTTTTATTGATAATGACAGGCACACGCTGGCTCACGTTTTCCTTTTGGCCATGGCTTCTGTGAATTTCACTGCTAAATATACTCAACTTTAGTAACTATTTTCAATCTAAGGTTTCTGGTACAATTTTCTCCCCTAACCCAAAATAAGGTACCTCCTGTTTTGCTATCTGCACCCCATCCCTGACAACTTCCATCCTCGCTTCCACATTGGAGATTGAAAATCAGGGTTCTTCCATGAACTGTATCCATTGCTATTTTTATTTTTAAGACAAGTTCTTGTCAAATTACCTAGGAAGGACCCAAACTTGTGAACTCCCTGCCTCAGCCTCCCAGAGTGCTGGGGCTCAGCTTGTTTTGTCTTTATTTTAATAGTTCTATCTTGTGGTTTCTACAGAGAATATTCCTAAATCTGTTTTAGACAGTGAAGCATAAATAGCAACTGTGGTTTCTAAACCAGATAATTATTACATATGCAGAAATGTTACATAGTGATCAGACAAAAAGGCAAAATATTTGAAATCAGAATTATCCCATATTTTCCAGGGTTTATTTTTCTCACAGAACAAATGAAGGTAAATAAACTTTATTGAACTTTTCAAACTAAGAAATTTTTCATGTATTTTTTTGTTTGCTCTCACAAAGCCCTTGGAAGGGAGTTAGAAGGTTTTCATTTATATTTCAGGAAAAAGGAAGAACGTAAAGTTTAAATAACTTGTTCAAAACTGGTCAGCTCAAGGATGGAATCCAGGATGCTCTGAGTCTAAGACCGAGGCTGCTTGGAATACAGGGATAAATCAAACTTTAAAAATCTAAACCAAAATTAAAAAAAAAAAAATAGCTTGCTCACACACCTACATTAACTGCAATGGGAAGAGTAGATGTCTTTCACACAGCCCTAAAGAGGAAGACAGTCCATCTTCATAGACAGTAGCAAGAGAAGCTGTGAGCAGGGCTCCCTCTACTGGTAACCAGAAAGAACACAGCAGCTCAGTTTTCTTCCCCTTCTCACTCCTGGCTTCAGATCCTTTTCAAAGCCATTCTTTTGCTGTGCACGTGCATGCATGAGTGTATATTCACGTTAAACCTTCAAAATTAAACTTTCTTTCGTTAGCCTTGTCTGTCATGTTTAAGTTTAAAATCAACTTTCTGATAATATGTATTGATTACACTTTTTGGTCCCAGCAATTACTATCTTAATAATTAGAGATAAACACAGACATTTGAGGATCAATGGAGATATTATCTTCATTATACTTCCTTGTTATATTTTCTACATCTAACATACACTATATTTAAATAAGATAAATGGCATTTTGAAAAAGGTAAGATGAAATTATCCAGAGCATCTCCTTTTAGGCTATACAGAGGCTTCACTGTTTGTGGAGACCCTCTGCCCCAGTGCCTTCATCAGAAAGTGCTCTACCCTAAACATTGTTCTTAACACCATGATAACTAAGGATTCTTAATGAAACAGTAACGATTTTTGATTACAACACTAAATTTAATGTTTTTATAACTAGATAAGCATAATAAGTTTGTAAGTTAAATACAAAAAAACCCCACCAAATCAGCAAAATTCTAAGCGACATTATTTTGTAAGTCAGTAACTTCGCTGGAGATTAAACCCAGGGCTTCGTGCATTCGAGGCAAAAAGTGCTATGTGTCTAGACAGTGATCTTACTTCAGTAAGATAATGATTGTTGTTTAAGTTAAAGTCATCATCCACAAGGTAAATACAAAGAGCACTGACCAGGACACCTAGAAGGACACACACACACACTGAAGCCCTCCCTACAGCCCATGTGACTGGTGGCCTCCACAAGACTGCAAAGACATCTGGACAGCTCCCCGTCTCCAATCCTCAATTTGGAATCGGGATTGGATCCAACTGTAACAAACAAGGACTGCACTTGTCACTGTGTATCCAGCACTGTACTATGAACCATCCCATATTTTATGTAGTTCTGGAGCTGACAGAGTCCCGCTGGTCCAGATGAGGTGGTTGCCTGGCGCAGAACCAGAGCTGCCTTTGGTTGGACAGACTGGCCCTAGAGAGGGCAGGAAGCTGTCTAAGGAACAGAGAGGAATCTTGCTCCTTCAGACATGATGAGTGGCAGTCAGGCACCTGTGGATTTTTGCAGAGTTTTCTTCCCCTTCTCACTCCTGGCTTCAGATCCTTTTCAAAGCCATTCTTTTGCTGTGCACGTGCACGCATGAGTGTATATTCACGTTAAACCTTCAAAATTAAACTTTCTTTCGTTAGCCTTGTCTGTCACATTTAAGTTTAAAATCAACTTTCTGATAATATGTATTGATTACACTTTTTGGTCCCAGTGATAACTATCTAGTAGTGAAAACACTGCCCATATCTCTGCAGTATCAATGGCTGATACACTCAAGTGTCTGACTAATGATTTGAATAAAAAATTTCTTCACTTCACATTCTAGACACTCTGAAAAACAAATTTTTAAAAATTCTTACGTAGAGAACAACAACAACAAAAAAATCAAAGTTCCATAAGAATGTTACCTTATATGTAAAAAGTAATGGATAATCCACAAACAAAATGACATAAAAATTTTAGATTTCTATATACTAAATCCTTAAAAGCTAAAAAGCAAATCTGGAAAATATTCATAAAAGAGAACACTCTCCACAGATAAATGACACATACACAACTAGGATTGTAGTGTACATTGTGTATGTGTCAACAGTTTAATACATGTCTTACTTTTCTTACTGCTGAGACAAAATACTTGACACTCAAAGTCAAAGGGGAAAAAGCTTATTTTGACTTACAGTTTGTAGGCTTTTCAGTCCATAATTGCCTGGCTCCAAGGTAAAGTAGCACAACAGAGAGGCAATGCAGAAGAGAAGTAATCCATGGCAGGGCAGGGCAGGCAGAAGGCAGCAAAGCACTAAAGTGGCAGTGGCAGCCTTCTTTAGGGCAGGTAGCACTCCCACCCAAGGTGGGCCTTTGCATGATCTATCACTATGCCAAACCAATCAATGGACTAATTTAGAAATCATGCACCCTTGATCCTAGCATTACACACTTAGATTCAGCCACCTCTGAAAAGCCCCACCTTGGACTGCATGAGGCTTTGGCGGGACATCTAGATACATGCTATAACAGAAGGGACTTAGCAATCTCTATAAATCTTTAAGGAATGGGGCCATTTGGAGGGGCAATCTTTAAGCCTTGAACTGTGGGATCTGACATAGTCTCTGAATTGAGTTAAAGGACGATCAGTAGCACCCACTCCTACAGTGAACTGCCTGCCAGCAGGGAGAACATTCCCATACTCTGAGGTCACAAACATGCTCCAGTTTTGCTTTTGAGATGGGGGTCTCACCATGTTGCTCATGCTGGCCTTGAATTCCTGGACTCAAGAGATCCTTCTGCCTCAGCCTTTGGAGTAACTAGGACTAGATGTGTGTTCCTGGCCCTTCAGTATTGATTACTGTGGAGCAAGAGTAGAGAGGACAGCTTGTTTCCCTGCTTAAAAATATCAAATCAGTTGAAAATAGAGGTAACAAGTACTTTGGGTACAAGTTGCACATACATGCATCAATGTTCACTTATAAGTGCTCTCCACAAAATACCAAATTGTTAGCAGTGCTTTACAAGTGTGTATAAGATGAATTATTTCAAAAAGGAAAAATAATACCTGAATGACTTATTTTGGAAAAATCATTAAAAACTTCGATTTTTACATCTATGCATTTTTATCTGATCCAAAAGAAGGAAATCTGGGAATACTATTAGCAGTCAAAAAATTAAATATTCTTATTGAAGAGGATGAGTTAATCAAATAAATTTATGAAATCAAATAGAAGAAAGCATAAGTCTGGAAAGAAGAAAAGCATCTGCCCCCTAAATCCTTGGCCATATAATGATTACCCAAGCCAAAATGTGATTTAACTTAATTAATTATATGTTGAGGAATCAGGGATTTACTCTTAAAATGATCTTTATTCCAAGAACATTTCACAAACAATCTAATATAATTAAGGCAGAACGCAAGAAAATAGGTGTTATTTTTCTTCATAGTTTCTAGAAATCTGGTAACACAAATCTCCAGAACTGAGTATCAGCTTAAACTGCCCCTGAACACATAAAAATCAGGAAGTTTTACTTCCAGTAGCTGTGGACTAAGAAAATCAAAAGAGTCTTCTAACTAAAGAGAACCCAAAAAGTTGGAGACAAAAGATAACTATCTCCTTGGAGGGCTCAGGGACTAAGTCATGGCACAGGTTGGGAAGGTGTGCTCTCCAGTGTATTCCTTAAGTTCTAAAGGGAATCCTAACCACTCAGTGTTATGTGGAGGTACAGGCGTGTCCCCCTCAAAGGACAAATGGATGGAAGCAACCTCAGGTTACAAGTGCCCCCACTGGGCTGACAATCAAGTGGAAATTATCTCTGGGAGAAAGAAACATCAACACCTCAAATCATGTCTACAGTTTTATAAATGTGATGGCCAGTAAATATTTTTAAAATAGAAGAAGGAGAAATCAAGCTGGGCATGGCAGCACACAGTTATAATCTCAGCTTTCAGGAGGTTGAGGCAGGAAGATTGCCATGAGTTTGAGGCCAGCCTGGGATATATAGTGAGTTCAAGGTCAGCTGAATTACATAATGCAACTCTGCTTCAAAAAGCGAAAAATAAATTTTAAAAAAGTGGGGCAGAAAGATGGCAGAGTGCTAAGCAACAGAGAAAGAACCTCCCCAAGTGTTGCCATCCAGACACTGGAGTATAACAACACAGGAAAGGTAAGAAGAGAGGTGAGGTAAATCCCCCATATCCAGAAGGAACTGAGGCAAGAATTGAAGCCCAGAGAGGGTGAAGAGAGAAACTTCAATGAAGAATGGGGTAGCTGGCAGTTCCTTTTCCCTGAGACAGGAAGTACTATGCAAGAGGAGCAGTCCAAACTATAGACACGTGGCCTGTGTTGGTGACCCCAGAGGTCTCCACAGAGCCAGGAATGGAGGGAAGCAGTAGATGTGAAAAACAGCACTAGTTCAGCCACCCAGTGCGAGAAAGCAACTGGTGTGGAACTATTTTGGAAAGAGACTGAGAGAACGCAGACCAAAGAGTGGTTGGTTGCTGGCTCCATCTAGCAGTTCACAGCTGGGCTCAAGCTGCAGAGGGTGCACTGATGACTGCAAGCCATCGGAGGGTGTAGGTTCACTGGCTTTTTGGGATAGATCAACATAGATCAGGGATTCAGGGATGCTGTCTCCATTTTTTTTTTTTTAATGGCTGCTCAAGCTGCCTTAAGTAAGAGTCTGGTGCAGCATGTGGAGCTGGGGATCCAACGATGGTCCCCTGAGCCTGACTGAGTTTGCCCAAGCAGGCACTTTAAAGAACTTCCTAACCTGCAAGCTCCCCTGAAGTGGACTTTTTGCAGTTGTCATTTTTTGTCTTCCTGTCTCTCTTGTTTTTCTTTTGTTATTATTGTAGTATTGCTTTTTTTTTTTTCTGTATGATTTTGTTCTTTCTACTTTGTTTCATTTTTGGTTTGCTTTTGGATTTTTCTTTTTCTTTCCCCTTCATTGTTTGAAGTTGTATTTATGAGTGGGAATGTACTGTTTAACCTCTTTGTGGCTATGGTTCTGTTCAGTTCATTTTATGTATGTATGTATGTAAGTATGTATGTATGTATGTCTTTTTGAGACAGGGTCTCACTAAGCAGTTCAGGCTGGCCTTGAGCTCATTTTCGTAACCGAGGCTGGTCTCAAACTCACACCAATCCTTCTGTCTCAGCCTCCAAAGTGCTGGGATTATAGGCATGTGCCACCACACCTGGCTCAGTTCCTCATTTTATCTCTTCCTTTTCTCCCTCTAATTTTCTGTTCCAGTTTCCCAAAGTTAGCAGATTCCTCTTTCACCTTCAGCTTTCTGATCTCATCCCTTTATTCCACTTCTCTGTTTTCTCTTTAACTCATTTTAGATTTTAACTACTGAGGGCAAAATTGACATACTAAGGACTTGTAAATTGCATATAGTTTTTTTATATAAACCTAAATCTAGTTCATATGGTTATAGATGGAAAATTAATGGCTACTTTAGTTTATAATTTTCAAGGCTGTATTTTATGTTGTTATTGGTACCACTATAGCCAAAAGTGACAAAATTGTTCTAAACGGCTGTTACAAACATCACTCCAAGAATTAAACTTTAAAAAATGAAAAAGAGAGAGAAAATGACAAAACGCTTGAATAAAATACAACCCCAAACATCAACAAAGACAAACCCAGGGGGCAGTGAGGGCACAAGGAGGAAATCACCTACCTGGCCACTCTAAACTGACAACAAAGCAATCTGAGACTATAGGAAAAAATCAAATGAGAAATAATCTCTCATAGGGCTGGCGAGATGGTTCAGCAGTCTAAAGCACCTGCTTAGGAAAGCTTAGGCAACTGCATGGACCATGGTTCGATCCCCAGCACCATATGCTGTGCCAACCCCACCCCCAGGGCAGGCAGAACGGGCCATAATATAAATAAATAAAATTTAAAAAAAGAAATAATCTCTCATATAACTGCTAAGATGATGTCCACAGTAAAAATCACGTTTAGCTACAGCTTATGAAAATTATGGAAGCCATGAATGCTCAGCACAGGAAAAAAGTAAGGTATAGGAATTCATAAGGCAGATTCAAGCAGATACCCAAAACACAAATTCCATTGTAAGTATTTAGAGCAGATTAAGCAACTGTGAGGACAGACTCTCAGATATAGAAGACAGACTTATAGCGAGTGATCACAAAAAAATTTGTTTAAAGTAGCAAGAAATCAATATAATAGCTGCAAGATGATGCAAAAAATAAGACTGATTGGAGTCAATGAAAGAGCAGGACATTTCACAAATGACATGTATATATTTTTAAAAAACTATTCACAAACATCATGGCAGAAAATTTTCCCAGTAGAAAAAAAGAATCTGATATACAGTTAAGTAAAACATATAGAACTCCAATTGGCTATGATAAAAAAAAAAAAAAATTACAGCCAGGCATATTATAGTCCAGATTCCAGAAATTCAACGCAAGAATAGATTAAAAGCTAGTAAGGAAAAGAAACAAACACTTATAAAGGAAAGCCCATCAGAATCACAGCTGATTTCTCAGCACAAACCCTCAGATCAAGGAGAGTTTGGGATGAAATATCTCAAGTTCTAAAGGAAAACAACCTTCAATCCAGATTAATGTACCCTGAAAAACCGTCTTTCAAAACCAATGAGAAAATAACACTTTCATGACAAAGAACATCTGAGGAAAGCTATGACCACCAAACCAACACTCCAAAATGTTTTGAGGAACATTCTAGAAAGATAAAGCAAGGACTACATAAAAACCAACAGAAGGAATCTACCAGGCAAGTCAAACAAGTAAACAGAGGGAGGGAGGGAGGGAGAGAGAGACAGAGAGAGAGACAGAGAGAGAGAGAGAGACAGACAGACAGACAGACAGACAGAGACAGAGACAGAGACACAGAGACAGAGAGACACAGAGAGAAACAGAGACAGAGAGAGACAACAAGAAAATAACATGGTAAAAGGGCAAGTCAATATATACCACTGTAACCATTAATGTCAATGGCTTCAATTCACCAATCAAAAGACACAGACCGGCTGAATGGTCAAGTATGATCCAATAATATGTTGTATACAAGAAGCACATTTAATTCAAAAATAAATTCATAGACTCAAAGTGAAAGGAACCCATAAAAAAAGCAGGGATATCTAATCTATTTGTAGACAAAGTGAATTTGAAGCCAAGACTGAGTAAGAGAGATAAAGAAAGTCATAACATCCTTGTAAAGGGAACAATCTAAGAGAAAGAGATAACAATCATTATATATATATATATATATATATATATATATATATATATGACTAGTGTACCCAACAATATACAGCAAATATTAACGGGTGTGAAAAAATCAAATAAACACTAAAACAACTGTACTGGAGGATCTCAATACCCAACCACTACAAAAAGACAGATTAACTAGACAAAAAAAATCAACAATGAAATATTTGAACTAAACCAAACTTTTGAATAAAAGAACTTAATACATCTACAGAGTGTTTCACCCCACAACATCAGCATACACATTCTTCTCAGCTGCACAAAGGATGATCTCCAAAATAGACCACCTCTAAGCCCACAGGACATGCTTAAGTAAATGGAAAGAAACTGAAATTATTCCATGCATGTTATCAGACCATGGTACAATAAAATTGGAAGTCAATGGCAAAAGAAATCACAGGAACCTCATAAACACATGGAAACTAAATAGTATCTTCTGGAACAATCAATGGGTCACAGATGAAATTAAAGAAGAAATTAGAGGGCCGGCGAGATGGTTCAGTGGTCTAAAGCGCCTGCTTAGGAGGGCTCAGGCAACTGCGGGGACTGCAGTTCGATCCCCGGCACCACATGCTGCGCCAGCGCCACCACCAGGGCAGGCTGAGCCAGCCACAAAATGAATAAATAAAGAAACAAACACAACAAGCAAACAAATAAATAAATAAATTAAAAAAAAAAAGAAGAAATTAGACAGTTTCTACAATTAAATGATAATGACAATACAACATATGAGAATTATGGAACACAATGAAAACAGTCCTAAGAGGGAAATTTATAGCACTGAATATCCATATCAGGAAAATAGAGCAAGTACAATTAAACAACTTTATATTGAACTCAAACTTCTAGAAAAAGAGCAGGCTAAGTGAAAAGCTTATATGAAGGAAGAAATTATAAAGATCCAAGGAGAAATTAATGCATTGGAGACTAAACAATACAAAGAGTGAATGAATTAAAAAGTTGGTTCTTTCAAAGATTAAATAAAATCCACAAGTATTTATTATCCAACTTTATTTTTTAAAAAAGGAAAGAAAAGACTCAAATCTATGCAATTAGGAATGAAGAGTGACATCACAACAGGCCCTGCAGAAATACAGATCATTTGTGCCTACTTTGAAAACTTGTATGTTAATAACATAGAAAATGCAGATGAAATGGATAGATTCCTAGATATATATGAATTAACCAAAGCTGAATCAAGAAGAAAGAAAAAACATAAATACAACAATATAAATCAGTGAAATCAAAGAGG
>PVKN010044620.1:0-10160 GCA_004027915.1 Capromys pilorides
GCTCCTCCTCCTCTCTTTTTTTTGCAGTGTTTTGCTGTGTTGCATAGTCATCTCAGGCAATCCTCTTGCCTTGGTGTCTTATGTATCTCTAGCTACTTTCATGTGCTACCACACCTGGCAAGGACTCTTGTCAAAAGATGAGGGTTAGGGTTAGGATATGATTGTTGTGTGGGAGATTGAGACTATCATGACAGAGCATCTTTTACAGAAATGGGATGTGGCAGTAGAAATTGTACTCTTCCTCAAAGGTGTACAGCTAGTCACTAAGTTCCCATTTGTGGCTCTGTTAATTTTTACATTCTGTAGAATTTTCTCATTTGTTTGGAACTTCAGAAGTTGATTTCCCAGCTGGGCATGGTGGCGCATGCTTGTAATCCCAGCACTTGGGAGGCTGAGGCAGGAGGATGGATCTGAGTTGGAGCCCATCCTAGGCCACAAAAGTGAGTTCAAGGCCAGCCCAAACTGCATAGTGAGATCCTGTCTTAAAAAGACAAAAGTTGATTTTCTAACCTAAGAATGACACTGAATAGAAGGAGTGTATATATGACTTCTTTCCTAGTATTTTCTTACATAGACCATGAGATTTTAAATTAGCCGAGTAAAATATCCAATTAGGTCATTAGAGAATAGGTCATTCAAGCAATCCAGGTACCTAATACTTATTTAAACTTTAGGGGATTAAGAAATGAAGTTGGTCTTCAGCAAAAGAGAGATGTTAAAACATTTATGCAAGCAGGAGAAAGAGGCACTAATGAAGTACAAGTGATAATTTACGGGCCTCACTGGAATGGCCTAGAGTGATTCCTCCTATCTTGTGCCAAGCACCTTATAGCAATTAACTATTGTATTACTCTATTGTCTTTCCTTGATGGAGTCAAATTGTCTAAATAGTTTTGTTTTAACTAATCAAATACAAATATTGAACAGTGTCTATGGAATAGTGGTTATGTGAGTCACTGGCATGGAGTGAAGTGGTGCTCGTTCTCTTTGCTACAGCTATTAAATGTTTAGTCTTTCAGGTCTTCCTGTGTTCTCATAGTAGACATTCTTCCTGAGTGACCTCAGACCATCTCATCTCATTGGTTTTAGTAACCACACCTGTATGGACATAAATTTGTATCTCCAGCACAGATCACTCCTCTGGGCTATAGACCCATCCATTTATTGTCAGGCAGGCACCATTCTCAGTAGTAGGGATAGAGTGATGAACTACACAAGTGGATGTGGTTATGGGAGAGAGATGAGCAGTAGGTAAACAGAGAATGTTAGATAGGTCAGAGTGTTAAAGTGAGCACACACCATGGTGATTCATTAATGTTGAGAGCTACTTTGTGTTGGCTGGTCAAGGTGTTAACAGAGGTAAATTTTGTGCTGCTCTTTAAATGAGTGAGCCAACTATACAAAAGAAGAGGGAACATCTAGTTTAAAGGCTGTGGGGGCAGTAATTAATATAATATGCATGAAACTGAAAGTAAAGTGGGGAACTGGTAGATAAGAAGGCCAGAAAAGTAGGTAGGTAAGAGGCCAGATCTTGTTAGGGACTTACAAACAATTGTGAAGACTTTTTGTTTATTTGACAGGATTCGGTCTTGATCTGATAGAACTTTCTGGACATGTTATCTGCTGTTTGGAGCCTGGCCTATTTGGGACAGTTGATAGCCAGAAAGCTTAAGGAGGAGATTCATAGCAGGTGGAGTGAAGAGTCTGGTATTTTGATCCTAGTATGCTAGTAGAGAATGCAGAGCAGAGGGACATGGCCAAGCAAACTGAGAACCAGACAGGACTTGCTGCTGATTTGTGTGTGGGGCTTGAGAGGAACAAAGATCCAGGATGATTCCAGGTATTTGAATAATTGGATGAATGATAGCTGTGTGAACTGAGATGGAGATTTGAAGAGGAATGAGTTGGAGGATTGAAGGGTGCCATGGAAGGTGAGTACCATCATGAGTATAAAAATATGTATGATGAATACGTGAAGATATGATGTCAATTAGATATGTGAGGTATGCTATTGGTTATGCTTCTGGTTTTTGAAAATCTGAAAGTCATTGAAACTGGATGAGATTGCTGCAAGAAGGGAGAGTACAAATAGAGGCCCAGGGCTTGCTTGCTGTATTGAGCAGAGGGGGAGGAGCCAGCACGGAATGGGAAGATCAACCTGTGGGATAGGAAAGTGTGGTGCTTGGAGCCAAGGAAGAAGGCTTTTCACTGGAGAGAGTAGTCATGGTAAAATGCTCCTCACAAGTTGAATAAGCCAAAAGATGACCTTAGAACTTGGTGTTGTTGAGGACTTGGACCTTAATGGTCAGTGTCAGTGGAATGTTAGGGATAGAAGAAGGCTGATGGGAGTAACCTGAGAAAATGAAAAAAAAAAAAATTAATGAAGATGATGAGTGTAGATAGCTTTTTAAAGAGGCATTGTTGCAAAGAGCGGAAATGTTGGGTCTGTGGAAGAGAGATGGGAGAGGTATGAGGTCAAGGGAGAGTTGGGTTTGTTTTTAACATAGAATATTTTAAAATCTGCTTCTCATGTGGTTTTTGGATCAGCTTAGAAATCTGTTGGAAATACAAATGCCTAGGTCCTACCTGAGACCCACTGAATCAATATTTTCAGTTAAAAGAGATCCCTAGTTGGTTGCATATTACGTGCAGTTCGAGAAGTACTGGTTCAGAGTTAAGTTTCTTAAGCTGTCTGTGATGTTGGATCAATGAATTGTTTTTCATTCTGTCAGGGATCTATATTTGATCCTGTGTATGCTTTCTACGTGACTTATTCCACATGCATCCATGTGAGTTTCTTTTTATTTATTTGTTTGTTTGCTTGTTGTGTTTGTTTGTTTCTTTTTTATTTATTCATTTTGTGACTGGCTCAGCCTGCCCCGGTGGTGGCGCTGGCGCAGCATGTGGTGCCGGGGATCAAACTGCAGTCCCCGCAGTTGCCTGAGCCCTCTTAAGCAGGCGCTTTAGACCACTGCACCATCTTGCCGGCCCCCCATGTGAGTTTCTTGCTTTTTACTGATCTAGATCTCGTTTGAGAAGGGCTTACAGATCATGGACTTGGGTGAGCAACGGTTGCCTCCTATACAAATGGCTAAATGTCTACTTTCACTTTCTGTAGTTTTGTTGGTAAGTCTGTGAGCTCCAGTCATAGCACTGTTGGATAGCAGCATGTTTGTGTGCTGACGGATGTAATAAGAGAATTAGGATGGAGACAAGGGAGGGAGAGGAAGAAGAGGGAAGATGATGCATATGAAGGTGCCAGGGAACTGGGTCTATAATAAAGGTGAAGAGTTATATTTTGTGTACCAGTGAAAACTAGGGAAGACAGAATGCTGCCATGTTGTTGGATATAGGGGTTAAAAAAAAAAAGGGGTCTGAACATTGCTTAGAGGTTAGGAGAGAAAAAGTTGTAAGAAGAATGATTTTGGAGAGTGACAAGGTGAACTATGAGGGGAAAGGTAGCTGTACTCTTGGCAGTGTCAAGGCATATATTTGAAATTTGTGGTGATGAATTTAAAGTGATACCAGATAGTGATACTGGTTGTTTCTCGGTGGCACGTAGCTGCTTTGGTGTACCTCTGGAGTGGTTCTCAGTTTGTTTTAACTCGGATTGAAATTTTGACTATGAGGTGGAGAGAAGAGGGCAAGTATGTTAAAGGCATTTGCAAGGGAATGATGATGAAGTATGAACAGGAAAAAGATAATTCAGTTAAAACCTAGCCCTTCTTTTATAAGACAAAGGTAATAGTGTCTGACACAGTTGTAAGGATTTATTTATATAAAGTACTTAGAATAAATGGTGCCTAGTATGTGGTAAGTGCCCAGTCAGCGTGCGCCTGTTTTTGTTGGTGTTTCTGCTGTCATCTTTGCTGACGATTGAGTTAGCCTCCTAACTGATCTCTTGGCATCTTTCTACCTCTTGTCATGTGTTATACTGAAGCCAAAGTGTTTTTTGGAATGTGTATGTCTGACCTCTGTTTAATACTTAAATAACTTCCTGTAGTTCTTTGGATAAAGACCCAAAGCCACAGTTTGTCCTCCAAAGGCTGGCATGGCATGGCGTCCACTTCCTCTCTAGCTTCCTCTTAGTTCATGTTTCTGCTTGGGCTCCGTCTTTTGCCCACTCAGCTCTACTTTTGGCTTCTTACACTCACCATGTTGGCGCTTGTACCTAGGATATTCTCTCTAGGGGTCTTCCCAAGTGAGTTAATTTCTATCAGATTGTATTTCATATAATTTATAGTTATTTTTTTTTTGCTTTTTTACTTTTTGTGTCTTGATATTTTTTATTTTTTAAAAGAATAAAAATAATACACATTAGAAAAAAATACAGAATTTTACTAAAGATGAGAGGAATTGAACAGTATTATATTGCCTATTGTTGTCTTCAAATTAGTTGTTCAGATTACCAGATAGAAGCATGCATGATTGGTTAAAAAAATAAATTAAAAAGAAAGAAAAACCAGCATTATCTCTTCCTTTTAATAGACCAGTAGAAGTCAGCAGTACAGCTGTCCCAGCTATCCCGTGTATGTGCATGTATAATTTCTTTCTCCTCTCTCTCTCTTTCTCTCTCTTTCCCTCCCTCCCTCTCTCTCTCTCTCTCTCTCTCTCTTTCTCTGAGACAGGGTCTCACCATGCTGTTCAGGCTGCTCTTGAGCTCACTTTTGTAGCCCAGGCTGGTCTCGACCTTGCACTGATCCTCCTGCCTCAGCCTCCCAAGTGCTGGGATTACAGGTGTGCACCATTATGCCCAGCCGCGCACGCGCGCGTGCTCCCTCTCCCTCCCCACCGCCCCTCCTCCTTTCCCTCATGCCAATTGTTCCATCCTTTTGAGCAGTTTCTTTTCCTTTCATAATATCTATTGCACTTTTCAGATTTTATTTACGCTTTCAGGTTCTTACACTAGGGAGACAATACGGTGTGCCTTCCTCTTTTTGTCTATTGCAGTATGCTGTAAATGCTACGAGGATGAAATCTGTTTCCACTTATTATTTTACTCCCAGTGCTGACCTTAAGAGCCTGATGTTTTATAGGTAGTCACTATTTGGATGGATAAATGAATGAATGAAAGAATGAAAAAAACTCAAAGTAGTTGTTCTGGTTACTAAATATAGGCATGAAAAATTGATCAACTAGGTATTAACTTTTCAATAAACCAATAGAAGTTGGTGGTACAATTATATATATATTGTCTATCTGTCTGTCTGTCTCTCCCCTCATCCCATTTTTTTCCTTTTGGGAAGTTTTCTTTCACAATAGTACAATATGCAATATAACAACAATTGCTAATTTTTTATTTTGTTTTGGAATTCTGCATTTTTTTACTTTTTAAAAAAATAAGAATAAAAAAGCCACCACACATGTTGCAAATAGGCTTGTGATGTTTCAGCTATATAGAACAGGACTTTTTCTGAGGCAGGATTTGAGAGTGACCCCTGCAAGGGTGGCACACGCCTGGCTGAGACAGGAGGATTGTGAGTTCGAGAGCAACATGGGCTACAAAAGTGACTCAAGGCCAGCCTGAACTGCATGGTGAGACTGTGTCTCAAAAAAGATAAAAAGGTTTTTTTTTTTTTTTTTTTTTTTTAAAGTGGCATACTAGAGAGGAGAGAATAAAATTTAGGCCAGAAATACTGGGGGAGAATCCATTTTAGCAATTATCAGCAATTTTGATACTTTATTCTTCATTTTCTTTTTGCTTTTAAAATCAACACGATTAAAAAAATCAACACAATTGAATTTATCTAATTTGGATTACTCTGAAAATTAATAGCCAAAGAAAGCTCTTTTGGTTTCTTGTCAGTGTAGTTGTTGTGACTAGCTGTGTAACAGCACATGCTATATACCTGCTGTACTAACTGCACTTGGCACTCCTAATTAAAGACTCCGAGAAGATAAAGGGGATCAATATACTCTTTTGCTTCAACCAGTCTTCTAGAATAGGTGAACAAGTAACAATTTTAGACATGTTTCTGTTACTGAGCCTCACAAACATGGATTCTGCAAAGAAACCTACTGTCAGTTTATTAGAAAGGAGATGGCAGTTTTCAGATGAATACATAGATACACCAATCTTGTTGCTATTATCAGTTTTTTATGTCCTTTTTTTTTTTTGGCAGGACTGTGGTTCTAACTCACGACCTTGCACTTGCCAGGCAGGCATTTGTGCCACGGAGCTATATCCCCAGCCCCTTGTTATATAAGTTCTTAAATCTTTTCATTCTAGTTCCAGTCCTATTCATATTCTTGCTTCTTTGGTAAGGTCAAAAAGAACCTAATAGAGATGAGATTGCTGGATTCTAGTCCTGTGTCAATTAGTAGTTTTCAAAAAGGATCACAAGTTTCTAAATCACAAGTTTGCATAGACGTCATATCAGGGCTAAGCTTATCTGCCTTCTCATCTTCACAGGTTATGTGGATTAAAAAAAAGTTATCTAAGAGAATTAAAATAATGTGTGAAAGACATTTTAGCACCCCTCCATTAGGACACATACCGAAATCGATATGATGACTTAAAATATTTTTTGAGACGGGATCTCACTGTGTAGCTTAGACTGACCTTGAACTTGCTATGGGACCTAAGCTTACCTGGAACTTGTAATCCTCCTGCCTTTAAGTGCTGGATTTATAGCTAGGCATTTCCATGTCCAGTGAAAATTTTGTCTTTAAAAATTTGAAAAATTTTGAATAGTGTAGTTTGAATCAAGATGTGTGAGATTTACAGTTCTTTCCCTTCACTTGCAGCGTATTTTACTTCACTGAGCTTAGTTCTAATAACTGTTTACTATCCTTGTCTGATAATTCTGACACAGTCACCTTGGGGTTACCTTCTGCTGACTGTCCTTTTACTTGAGAATGAGCTTTTCCTAGTAATTTGGGAGGACTGTATTCTGTGCTTCATGAATGCTATGCTATAGAGACTCTGGGTTGAATCATTACTTTCATTTTAGCAGGCACTAAGACTGAAGACTTCCAACTCCGTCACATCTGTAGTAGGTGTCAGTTCAAATCTTAGTCCAATTCTTTTGTTTTTTAGCTGATTTTCTTTTTGTAATGTATTTGGTGCAGGATCTCACTATGAAGCTCTGACTCATAGTGATCCTCCTGTTTTTAGCCTCCCTAGGCAGCCCTGGGATTACAGGTGTGTGCCATTGCCCTTGGTCTTGATGGCTAGCTCAGTGTGCCCCGGGGGTGGGGTTGGCATGGCTTGTGGTGCCAGGAATCAAATCCTGGCCCCTGTGCTTGCGTAAGCAGGTGCTTTAGTTCACTGAGCTATCTCGCTGGCTCTTAGCTAAGAGTTTTGGATTTTGCCTTGTGTGCACGTAGCTTAGGGGTCATCAAGAGACTTGGTCAGAGTTTGCACACAGAACCTGGGACTCTCCTGTCTTTCCTTCTTTGCACTATCTATAGCTGCTTTAGGCACTATCCTCTGGTTCCTCAGGACAGAAAGTGTAATGTTTTTAAATTGGAAATAAAGCCAGATTACCCTCAGGCCAGAGCTCCAGAAATGGAGAATTACCCCTACCAGTCCTTTCTTCCAGTTTTCAATTGCTTTCCAAAAGTCTGCCAACTTTTGTTAACTTCAGGTAGTTGGATTTTGTCCAGTTTATAACTATAAAGGAAGGACTGTAATAGAAGCAGAACTCCCTGGTAGTTCTATTCGTTATGTATAGAAGTATGTTGGGAACCCAAGGCCTCAGCCATTTTCCCTTTAATTTGTAACCTGAGGCAAGTCTCTGGGACTCACCTAGGTTGTAGGAAGAGGCACTCTGCATGGGCTCTCACGGGCTCTGCCTGATCTGTAAGGATTCTTTCACCTGTGCTTTTCTTTTTTTTTTAAAATTTTTTTTATTTATTTATTTGTTTGCTTGTTGTGTTTGTTTGTTTCTTTATTTATTCATTTTGTGGCTGGCTCAGCCTGCCCTGGTGGTGGCGCTGGCGCAGCATGTGGTGCCGGGGATCGAACTGCAGTCCCCGCAGTTGCCTGAGCCCTCCTAAGCAGGCGCTTTAGACCACTGAACCATCTCGCCGGCCCCACCTGTGCTTTTCAACAGATAGACACATACATAGAGGTGTGCCACCACTGTCACCTCCAGCAGTGACAACATGCAGCTGCAGGAGATAACTAAGGAAACTAATGTGGGTGGATTGATGGGGCAGAAAGTTGGATGAAGGAGCAGTACTAAAGAGTTGGGTGATATTTACACCTGGCACCTGGAAGGTGCAAGAAGCAAATGACATCTAGAAGCAAAGAAAGAAATCACAGACTACTTGCTTTTATTTCTAAGAAATGAGAGAATGTAGACTACTGAAAACAAATCAGGATCATGTGGAGTTCCTGTTTACTTGACTTCTGGCAGTGCATTCCATCCTGTTTTGAAGAGGAACCCCCCCCTCCCCCCCCCCGGGGGGGGGAGGGTGGTGGGTGGGTAGGGCTTTTTGTTGTTTTGTTTTTTTAAAGGCAGGGTGGTGGGCATTGTTAGGGCTATAAAGACTGTAGTGGAGATAAAGATTTTTTTTTTTTTTTAAAAGCAGGGAGAATGCACAAAATTTACTACATGCCTAAGGCATCAAGACCCAAATTTCTTTAGCAGAGGAAGGGGTGTGTGTGTGTGTGTGTGTGTGTGTGTGTCTGTGTGTGTGTGAGAGTGAGAGAGAGAGAGAGAGAGAGAGAGAGAGAGAGAGAGAGAAAGAGAGAGAGAGAGAAGAGAGATGGCAGAAAGAGACACATGGCAACTGGGATAGGACAAAAGGTCTGTGGGCCTGTCCTGAAGATGTTTGAATAGTAGTCACACTTTGCCTCAAGTGACTTTTCTTAAGGGGGACAGAGAGAGCTAAAACTTTTTTCTTATTCACCCAAGCCATCCATTGGGTGCTGCACTTGGTATACTTTTTTTTTTTTTTTTAATGTGTCTTTCCTGGCTGTTTCTGTTGCTTATCAGGTCATAATTGGTTTGAGGCTGCAGTAACTCTGTTCATTTTTAAACAATTTGAAAAGCATTTTACTGTTTGTTCATCTTCTAAGCCAGTTTTTTAGTAGGGTTGAGGCAGGAATGGATCGATTCTGTTGTGTGCATGTGTGTTTTGGGGTTTTGCAGCAGAATTGGAGGTAGCAGAAGGTGATCTACAAGGCTGTGTAAGGGGAGCTAGGTGGTCGTGATGAAAAGAAGGGATATTTCAATGTGAGACCACGTGCAAAAGCTGTAGGTTACTGCTGATTAGAAGCCACCCTGCATTTTTCCTCAGGATCAGGAGACATAGGAAGATCTGTGGTGAGTCTTCCGTGAAGTTAGCACTGAGAGTCAGTAGGTTGCCCGCCTTTCCAGCTCTGCTAAGGAGGCTGCGCATTGTAACGCTGGAGGGTACTTGTGCTGACAGAGCTGTCTTCAGTTCTAACGTTCTGTAGTTCCGGCCCTTTGGAGGACCAAGTTGAGAAGGCATTGAAATGACTTGGGTTATCTCACAAAAAGTTTTTAAAAAGGGAAACATCATAGAATAATGAAAAGAAGGTTTAAAACCTAGTATCATTTATTGCCCATCTGAACATGGAGAAGTTTATAAACTCTCTAAGCTCATGTCCTTGTAGTGACAGGAACTTCAAGGAGTGCAATAAATCTTCAGGGAGATGTCAGATAGGTTGGTTTTCTGCCTCCCAAGTGCTAGAAAACTTTTTTCTAAGCAAATTGGAAGACCTTGGACAAGTCACTTGTCTCCTTAAATTTAGATTCTGTATCTGTGAGATAAGGCTATAACATTGTATTATTGTCTCACATAAAACATAGTGCCCTGGACCAGAGAGATAGCTCAGTGGAAGAAGTGCTTGCCTGGCAAGTGCAGGGTCCTGAGTTCAATCCCTGGTACCGCAAAAAAAAAAAAAAAAAAAAAGTGCTCAGAATATGGTAAAGACAGTTTACCAATGTATATTATTTATTTTCTTATCGTCTTCCAGAGAATTTTATATTTAATAGAATCCTGGCTTTACACCAAGTCATTGTGTGACTCACTCTTTCCAAGTTTCCTTCCTTATAACAAGGACATTTAGCTAGTTGATTTCTGAGATGCTTCTTGACTTCTTGGCTTTCATCCACGTGTATAGACATCAGGAAATATGCAGGTCTGTTAATTTACAAAAAGGAAACTCATCCCTGAGTTATCAT